>JAHIAM010019613.1:0-31103 GCA_021605205.1 Aegilops longissima
TATTCTTGGCTGTCGGGACATCGATCCATCTTGACGAGCAGATCTTGTTCAGCTTGGAGCTGCTCTTTGTTTCTTTTCGGGCTCCTTGCGGTGGCTATGAGCTGAAGCTTAAGCGCTCCTGCTCGGAGGATCCTCGGCGCGATGAAGTCTTCATTGCGGGCTTGTCTCCTCCTCGGAGGGTGGGCGGTAACTATCATCCTCGGAGTCATCTTCTATGGCCTGTTCATCGAGGGTTGTCTTGCTGTTGCCGTGTTCCTCTGATCGGATGCAGCTCAAGCGAGTCTTCATTGTTTTGGTGTGCGCTTTGGGTACTATTTTCTATAGTGCGGTGTTGTGAATCCCTTGGCGATGAGGCTTAGGGCGGTGTTTGGGGTGTCGGCGCTTGGACTGTGTCTCAGAGGTTTTATTCGCATCTAGCTCTTCTTTGTCGTCACCAGATCCTTGGGGTGTATCAACCATGTACACGTCGTATAAAGAGGTAGCCGTCCAACGTCCGGTGAATGGCGGGCCTTGGCCTTGCTCCTTACCGGCATCGTCGTCCATACCGTCGATGTCTTTGGAGCCATAGTCAAGCACGTCGGTTAAGTCATCGACGGTGGCTATGAAGTGGTTGGCGGGTGGGGAGCAAAATTCTTCGTCATCCGTCTCTACCTCGAACCGGACGTAATTCGGCTGTGAGTCCTTCTCCAAGGACAAATTCTTTAAAGATTTTAGCACATCACCAAAAGCGAGTCTTTGGAAAAGCGTCGTGGCTGAACTTCGAAGATCGATAACGATCTAGCTCGGTGTTGTGAGGCGTACATAGTCCGGAACTTATAGCGGAGACAAGTCCGAAGTTCGTTAAAGCAAATATTGCAGGCGTTGAGTCCATGTGCGGCTCCAAAGCCACGGACTCTGCTGACCTCGAATGTACGATCTGCTTTGGCTCTAAAATTCGTTGCGGCAGCGGAACCATCTCACAGGTGTGATCCGATGACGATTTTAGTCACGTTCATCGGGGTGAGGGAAGCGATAAGCGGGATCAAATCCTTGAAGATCAAGTCTCCATGGATATCGCGATGTAGTTCAAGCTTCGAATCTGACACGATGGCGAGCGTGGTATCGTCTGCTCTAGATGGCCAAGTGAGTTGGCCCTTGATCTGAAGCCGCCATATCTGAAGGTTTGTCCTAGGAGGAAGGTTTCTCCTGGACAACGTCATTCTTACGACAATCGAAGGGCCATGAGGCCCTTTGCGATGGCATAGTGGAACTCTCAATTAAAGCACCAATGTCGATTGTCAAAACCGGCGGATCTCGGGTAGGGGTCCCGAGCGTGCGTCTAGGATCGATGGTAACAGGAGGCGGGGACGATGTTTACCCAGTTCGGGCCTTCTCTATGGAGGTAATACCCTACTTCACAGCTTGATTGATCTTGATGAATACGCGTATTACAAGAGTGGATCTACCATGAGATCGTAATGGCTAAACCCTAGAAGTCTAGCCTATGTGAATATGGTAATGAGTATATCCTTTCTGGACTAACCCCTCCAGTTTATATAGATAAAGGGATCTAGGGTTTTACATGGAGTCGGTTACATAAGAAGGAATCTTCATAGTTGGTTGCCAAGCTTTGCCGGTTTCAGGTTGGCAGACCCTCTAGGTTCGAACTACTGGGGTGCCTGGAGATCTCACCTCAACCTACCTGCACCTCGTCGCCTCGCAGGATCTAAAACTACACAAAAGAGCAACACATGGGACACAAGGTTTATCTTGGTTGGGCCACCATTGTGGTGTAATACCCTACTCCGGTGTGTGGTGTGGTGGATTGGCTCAGTCTTGATGATGAATAGTACAGCGAAGAACAGCCTCATGAGTGCATTCTTGGCAGTCTGACGAACTGCTGGGGGAGTTCGATCGCTCTCTCTCTCTCTCTCTCTCTCTCTCTCTCTCTAGAGTGCTTGATCTCTAGCTCTATTTAGGATTGCTTGATCTCTAGCTCTATTCAAGATTCCTATACCACATGGGTGGCTAGTCCCTATTTATAGGTAGAGGCCTCTGCCTCTTCCCAAATATTAGCGGGAAGGCGTAACAATTAGCCATTTTGAAGGAACATCTAGTACACTTATCTGACTAAAGTTGGTCCTCACTTTGCCAAAGGCTCTGTGATGGCCTTGACTTGGTCTCCACGATGACCTCCTTCCTGCCGTTGTGTTGGTCTTGGTCTCGTTGCACGAAATGGTTGCCTTTGCTTGATGCTCTCGCCTCGCTTGCCTCCTTTGCACCAAAGAAATGAGGACCTTGCATGGGCTGGTGCCCGCTGGCGCCTTAGTGCGTCATGGCTTGCATCATGGGCACCTCGTGAGGTACCCGCCTTGATCTCTCGCCTCCTCATGAGCCAGGCTGGCAGGCCGTGCACGAGAAGCTTCTATCGTCCGCCCGTGAGGCTTGGACCCTCGCGAGGTCTTGAGCTTGTCTTGATGAAGATGGGTTGTCTTGGGCCACCCCTTGAGCCACGCCACGAGGCGCGAGCGAGCAAATGCAGGTACCCCGTTCCCGAAGCAGCCAGTAGCCCCAGTCCCAAGGGCGCTGGACTTGGCTTAGCGAGGCGAAAGGGCAAGTGCACGGCGCTGCGGAGCCCCTAACAGCCCTGCGGACCTTGGGCGCCAGCGTGGCGGTTGATTGGGCGTGGGCGTCTCTACTTCCAATGAAGCCTTAGCAGTGCGAACCAACAAGAAGGCGGTACCCGTCTGGGCTTTACCTCCTTTGCCTTCTCGGTCATTGCCCAGATCCCTTTCTTGCTCCTATCCTTCACCTTCCGAGATCCCCGGATCTACTCCGACCCGTGCCTAGCAAGGTATGGCGCCTCGCCGAGACCCGGCGAACTTAGTACTCGCCACTTTGGACTCCCGAATGTGCCGGAGAAGAGCCTTGCGGTAGCGCCGGATGATGGCGGCGCAAGGCAGCAGCAGGGCAGCGGCGCTCAAGGCTGGCTCCGCCCTTCACGAGGATCAAGAAGCACCTTCTATCCGCTCTTCGTGGCGCCATTGCGCTGATGCGGGTGCCTCCCTTTTACGAGTTCTTCTTTTACATCCTCCGCCATTACAAAGCTGCAAGCTCTGCACCTCCACCCCAACTCTGTTCTTCTCTGGCGATCTTTGCCTACTATTGTGAGGCTCATGTCGGGTGCAGCCCTCGGTGGCCTTGCTGCGCCACTACATCTACCTCCGGACCTCCCGTGGCCCCATCACAGCGTCTTGTGAGCTTTATCGCGTCTGACAGCTCAACGCCATCTCGAAGCCGGAAGAGGAGTTGAAGGCTTGAGGAGCAAGTGGGTCATGGTGGATCTTTGGCGCATCCATCCTCGGCTGATTCTGCCCATGGAGCAGCCGCCCTCGACACTTGGTCTCATGGAACTCATGGATTCCCTTGAAGCGATCTTGGAGAAGATGGGCGGACCTGTGGCGGGCAACATGGCGGCAGCGGAAGCTGACAGGCGTCGCTCTGAGGAGTTCTGGGCACAGGTGGCCCCTTGGCAATACTCGCTTCCATTGTGGAGGCCTCGCCCGAGCCCGTAGTCTTGGCGGCGAAGATCTGGCTGCGGTCCTCAATCTTTGGTCGGGGAGGCGTGGCGAGGCTGGGGCGATCTGTACCCTGTTCCTTGAGATGATTGGGAGCAGGTGGTGGACTCCATGCCCGCTTTCAGCAGGGGCCAGGCCGTGCCGCGGAGGTTCGAGGACAGGCGGCCTGCCTGAAGCAGTGAGCGTGTCCTCCGGCGACTCCAGCGAAGAGGAAGAAGAAAAGGAGCGGGGAGAGGGGCTTGACTCCGAGGCGACCGACGGGGAGTCGAGAGCGCCCCTCCCTCGGCGCAGGTCCCGTGCTCTCTGCCTCTTGCCGGACGACGATGAGGATGGCGATGAGCAAGGTGGCGAGAGCTCGCCCCTGATCCCAAAGAAGGACAAGATGGGGCTGGTTCCCCGCGGGTCCGCCCCGGTTTCGAGGTGATCTGCAGACGCGCCTCCTGCTCCCGAGCCTCTTGAGGTTGATCCCAGCAGTCGGCTCTCGGGCTTCAAGTTCGGCCGGAGGTTGCTCGAGCCCGTGAGCAATGACCAGTAAGTGCTTGATTCTCATTTTGCTTCTTGCTTCGTCATTGAGGCTTGATATCTGTATTCCTTGGCTAGGTCGGCGCTGTGCTAAGCTGAAGGGGCTCTGAGGCCGCCCGGGGCAATACCTCCATCCATGGAAGAAGGGGCGGCAAGATCTGGGCCTCTCTGCCGGTCATCCTCGCCGAGGCTGGCGGGGCTAGCTGGGGCGGCTCAGCCCCATGGCCCAGCGACTCCCGAGGTATCCTTGCTGTTGCCCTTCTGCCCTTGATCGTCAGGTGTGAAGGTCCCGACTCATGGTGCTGTAATTACGCTGTCGTCCTCTCCTCCTACTCCGCCAACTGCCATTTCTCCGACTCCTTCTGCTGTCCTGGATCGTGCTGTTGTTGAACTAGACCGGCTGCGGAAAGATCTTCTGGGCGCCGACCCTCGCTTGGTGGCCGGACGCCTGGAGCTAGCCTTAGGCTGGGTTCGCTCTGATGCTTCAATTTGAGCAGCGCTGGTCCAGGCCGCGACGGCTTGCAACAACGAGAAGCAGGCCGTCCTTGATGAGAGCCGCTCATGACGCCGCCTTGGGGAGGTAACCCGATGTCGAAGTGTTGCAAAGGCTGGAGAGCGAGCTGCGAGGCCTCTGCGACCAGCTTGCCAAGGAGGCCGCATCCGCCAAGAGAAGGAGGAAGACATGAAGGCTCGTGGTGACCGCCAGGACGGGATGCCAAGCTTGATGAGCGCCATGGCAGCTTAGGTGCTGGAGCAGGCGTTGGAGGTGAGGAAGATCGAGCTGGATGGCAAAGCGCGGGTCCTCGCCGAGGACGCGTGGCCTTCTTTGGAGGTGAAAACTCGCACCTTCTTTGGGTCGCTTCTGACGGTAACTGGAAGCCTTTTGGCGGCGCCGAGGATGGCCCGCCAAGCTTGCTTCCTTCTGGTCCATGCCCTTGAAGATGTCAGCCTTGGCCTCGGCCCCACTGGTGAGGCGAGCGCGTCTGTCTTCTGCGGCAGCGCGCGTCTTCACCCGTCTACCTTAGCGACTAGCGTTGACCTTGACAGCTGTTGGAGCCCGTGGCGGCGAGCTTGCGGCTGTCGCTGCTGAGCCGTGAAAGGTCGGCGGAGGCTCTCTTTGTGGCTCGGGCCTTCACACCAAGCCAAAGCGGCGGCGAGGCTTCTGTGAACCCTTGGCGCAGCTCGCCGCTAGTAGCGGTGCTGCCGACAAGTGACTCCGCCGTGGCTCTGTCTGCTTTCAGCTCTGCAACATGCATCATGCCTCGTGGGCGTTTAAACTGCGTTTGGCGTTGTGAAAACAGTTATGGGCTGTAATATTTGCTTTTAAATTCCTTGAGATTTGCGATTTTCCTTCCTACTTGCTTATGTTCTCGTCGTGAGCCGGCGCGCATACCTCGGCCGCCGTTAGCCCGACCGGAAACCGGGGCGGGACCAAGGAGTGAGGGCTACGTGACAAGTTAGGATCTGAGTCGCGATGCTCGAGTCCCCTTGGCCTTACGAATAGGAAGTAGGGAGGTGCGATGTATGGGTGAATTACCATTCTCGTCGTGAGCCCGGCCCAGCGCATACCTCAACCGCGTTAGCCTTTCTAAACTAAGGGGTGAGGGGCTACGTGACTAGATTAGGCTCTTGAGTCGCGATGCTCGAGAGTCCCCCTTGGCGTTCAAGCGGCCTTGTATCTTAGCTCCGCTCGGGAAGGCGTCTGACAGACCAGGCCGAGGGGCTGGCTGGAGTGGCGTCGTGTCAGGCGTGACCGAGCATAGCCCCGTGCCCAGCCCCTCATGCGGCACTCGAGGGGCGTTACGATGAGCCAGACATTGAGCTCTGGGCTCCACGGGGTTGATCGCGGCGGGGGCCACCCTCGATTATTTATCACGGTGCAGACATAAGCGCTTCCGTATGTGTCTGGGCATAGCCGCTCCTCGGCGGTGTCGTCGGCCAGCGCGGAACATGGTGCTTCCAGTGCGTGGGAGGGGCTCCTCTCGGGAGGAGCCCAGGCGTGTCTAACCCATACGACACGTGGGCGCTTGCAGTGGGGCTGACGAGGGTGTCCAGGCACCCATGAGCCAGCAGGGACTCACGGGGCCCTACCTCAAGACGGGTTGCGCCTGGCACTGGGCCTTAACTTGTGATTTGTTCCTGCAAATTTGGTTAGATGTCGACGCTCTGCGTCCTCGGGTCCCGGCCCTCGGCGGGGCTCGGCCCTGTTGGTATGCAGTCACGGCGCGTGGACAAGGCAGAGGGTGAGGCTGGAGAGCGGTGGAGCCCATGGTCGCGATGCTCGGTACCCCCCCTCCCTTTAGCGTGTGGCGGCCGACATGAAGGAAGATGGGTGCCATGGGCGGGCACCAAATAAAAATCATCTTTGGGTCAAGCGCACAGCCGAATAAGCGCAAGAGGATACATGCCCTTTGAGTGCAGCCCGGTGGCAGGGGATGATGCAACCGAGGCGCCACCAATAAAGTAAACTAGAAACATGAATCAAAATGGATACATGCGCGGGGGCGGACCCATGCGGCACAGGAATGATGCAGCCACAGGCGCTCCTAGCTGAAAATGAAACTTCGAAGGATGTCACGATAATGTTGAAGATGAAGGGATGCGAAGTAGCGGACGTCGTGCCTGCGAAGCCGATCTTCCACGAGCCCCAGGCCAGAGGCCTCGGGGGGCTCGGGGGCGCTAGTGGCTCCTCGTGGACCATCTCCATCTCCGCGGGACTGCGGAATGCCTTGCCACTTGAGCCTCAAGATGCTCCTCATGAGGGCTTGCACGTGGCAGCCAGCGTTAAGCAAGCCGTAAGGCATCTGAGCGTGGCTGTGGGGTGGACCTTCTGGCGCCCCTGCGTGAGGGCAGAGGAGCTCTGAGGCGGCTCGGTTGAGCCCTGGTATGTTGATCTGAGGCGCAGCCCACCATCCTCGCTGGATGGGGAGCTCTGGCTGGAGTGGCGGCAGGCTGGCACTCATGACTCTTGACTCCTGCAGCTCTGAATGATCTTGGCAGCGAACTCACGAGGTTTGGCTCTCCTTGCCTCGCTCCTTCACAGGAAACATGCTTTGAATCACGCCTCCAAGTGGTGCCCGGCGCCTCCCTCGTGATCTTAGCAATGTCGATGGCCCTCAGGAGAGAACCCCAAGCCACCTTTCGAGGAGGCGTGGCGCGCCTTCCTATCTGACGGAAGGAGGTGCCCCCAGACAAGCGCGGACCACGAGGGCCTGCCTCCCGAGGTCGGGCCAGGCGATGTCTTCTTCTTAGGAGCAGCCCGGGGGCCTCCGCTCCTATGATCTGGGTCTTCAATTGTGGCGGCTTGAAAAGCATGCTCCGGGGAACACTGCTGCGTCTCTCTCTTCACAAGGCACGTGATGACTCCACGCTCTGGCATCTTGAAGACATTGTAGCCGTGATGAGTCCGGCCATGAATTGACGAGAGCTGGGTGCAGGGATGGCATTGTATGGCGGCGAATGTGGCGACGTCAAAGTCAATGAGCTCGATGCGGAGAGGAGGCGGACCTGCCCTATCGGGCTGTGGAGCCATCGGTGACTCGGAGAAAGCGCTTGGTTGGTGAAGCTGATTGTACAACACTTGGAGATTGTTGAATGTCTCGGCAGACAGGACATTGGGCCTGCTCCGCCATCGATGAGGTCTGGTGACTTGCGTTCGCGATGATTGGGGAACAAAGCATCGGGAGGACTCATTTGTGGCTGCGCGCTTGAGCTGATCCGCTGAGCTGAGCGTGATGGCGCATCTGACCACGAGCAGCGTGGCTTGAGCTTGGGAGGACTGCATTCACCAGCGTGCGAACTGCTTGAAGATCGCGTGGAGGAGGCTGGGGCTTGAGCCGCCCAGGATGCAAGCGATTCTTGCAGCTCTGAAGCCCCGACCCCTCGTCGATGATGGTCTTCATTTCTCCTTGGCGGCGGTGGCAAGGAGGGAGGCCTACGTTGCCTTGTGGGCGATCCTCGAGGTGATACCTCAACCTCCCTCATGGCGGGTCCCTCAACCTCCCTCATGAGGCTGATCCTGCCAGTGGTCCTCGCGAGGTCAGTCCGCCACCCTTGGCGAGGCCACAGTCTTCCCAACGTCTGTGCTTCTTCCTCCTCCTCGGCGTAGCCTCGATCATTGCAGTCGGGCGTCGGCTGGTCGCCCTTCTCGCCTGACCACTGAGCTCTTGGCATTCGTTGGTGTTGTGGGTGTGGAGGTTGTGGTACCTTGATGCCGGCCGCCCTTGGAAGACTCGGGCTGATCCTGCCTCGCTTGGTATGCAGTTACGCATGAGCACAGCAGCCTGCGCTTCCGTCCTTGACCTTGGGCTTCTTCTCTTGAGGGTCGGCGGCGGTAGCTCGAGGAGGAAAGGCGTCCTTCCTCATCCTGGCGCACTTGGTAGCCAAGTTGAACAACTCTAGGGATGTGCATAGGTCTTCATGCATCGCGGATCCTCCTTCATCTTGACGTCCGCTGCACGTCGGAGAAGGCTGAGATGATGGCTTCCTTAGTTACCATGGGAATATTGATGTGTGCGTTGTTGAGCGCTGGATGTATACGCAAGGTCTCTCGGCTCTTTGTTTATCTGGCGCATATCGCTCCGCAGCGAGGAGGCGGTCGCGAGTGCCTTGGAAGTTAGCGATGAAGCGGGTGCGCATCTCGTCGAGGAGGATATCGTGCGGGAGCCAGGTTCGAGGAGCAGTGCGGGCACCGTCCTTAGCGCCATGGGAAACTAGTTAGCCATGACCTTCTCATCCCGTTGGCGGCGATGCCCAGCTCGTGAAAGCTGGAGGAACTCCGCAGGTCGGCGTGCCGTCGTGGCGAGGCAGGTCGGCTTGAACTTCTGGGCCATGCGATCTTTGTGTAGATCGGTGGTGAAGGCACGGCAGCTGCGATGTACAGGAGGCCTTTGGTGACGGAGGCTTGATCTTGCGGGTTCCCACGTCTTGCCGCTGGGAGCTCTGTGAGGTCTTGCCATCTTTGGAGCGAGGCCTTGATCGTGTGAGCCGGTGCGAGGAGCACTCGGGCAGCTTCTTGGGGCGAGGGACCTCTTGGCAGCTCTGCTCTTCTTTGCTTGGCTGGTGCAGACGGAGTGGGTTCCGCCCGGGGCCCGCGCCTTGGGGCCAAAGCGCCTTCTTGAGGGGCGGTGAGGCACTCCCGGAGCTTCATCGCCCGCAAGGCGAGTGCGGTCTGGCCAGAAGGGCAGCGTGGGGAGCCCCTGCTGCTGCGGATGAGCTCGGGGGCCTTGATCGAGCCACTCCTCGTGGGCGTCGTCGGCCAGTGATGGCATGAGCTCATTGCCACGATGGCGTGGCTCGAGCCTCCATGGTAGCGGCGGCCTTGGGATGAAACCAGTGGGGCAGCGAAGGAGTAGCGGTGCGGCCGTCTCGCCTCACCGATGGATCTTTGGGGACGGCGCTTTGCTGCTCGTTCCCTGCGGGCGGTGGCGGCGTTAATGACGACTGACGAGGAAGCAGCGAAGCTGACCACCGAAAGCAGGAGCCGCTGGGCGGCTGAATGTGAGCGGCCGGCACTTTCGGCAGGCCCGACGATCGTCGACATGGATCTGGTGGCGAAGAACAAGCGGCGGAAGGCGGATTCAGTGCACCCTACAGCCCAAATGTCGAGTTGGGTTATGGCAGACCCTCTAGGTTTGAACTACAGGGTGCCGCGGAGATCTCACCTCCAACCTAACTGCATGTCACGCCCAAGATGCAACCCTATCCTAAAGGAACTCGAAGGTCCCACCAAGGATAGAAGCGCATCTTGAAGGCGCTTTGCAAGGTGGATATCATTACATCAACATTATATAATAGTGGGGATACATACATAAGGCACAAACGCCCCAAGAATACATCAACATCATACAAGAGATCAACATCCGACTACGGATGAAAACATAAACAGAAACTCAAGCGACATCCACCTGCTAGCCCGGCTGCGGACTGGAACCTATCCACGATCGTGAAGAAGAAGAAGAACTCCAACACAAGTAAACATCGCTCTCGCGTCATGATCATCGCATAACTTGTACACTGCAACTGTTGTTGTAGTAATCACGTGAAACCACGAGGACTCAACAATCCCATTACCATGGGTATCAAGACTAGCAAAGCTTAATGGGAAAGGAAGGGGTAAAGTGGTGAGGTTGCAGCGGTGACTAAGCATGTATGGTGGCTAACACAAAACAAGAAGCGAGAAGAAAGAAGCTTATGGCGGTGCGTCAACTAGTAATGATCAAGAAGTGATCTGAACTCCTACTTCGTCAAACATAACCCAAGAACCGTGTTCTCCTCTCGATCAACCCGAAAAGAGACACTCACGATTACGCTTTGCGGTTGGTGTATTTTAGAAAGTTTTACTTCAAGTTTACTACAACGAATATCAACAAATTCCCATCGCCACATAACGCAGACACGGCTTTGAAAGTTTATACCTGCAGGGGTGTCCCAACAACCCATGATAAGCTCTCGCGATCAACGAAGGATATTCCTTCTCCGGGAAGACCGATCAGTCTCGGAATCCGGCTACAAAACATTTCAACAATAATAAAACAAGACCAACAAAGCCGCCCGATCATTGACAATCCCGATAGGAGCTGCACATATCTCGTTCTCGAGGCAACACCGAATAAGTCAAGCTCTGAGTAAAACCAAGCCTCAAGTTGCCCGAGGTGGCCCATGGTCTGCTCGGTTCGAACCAACACTTAGAAGCAGCGGCGGGGGCTAAATAAAGATGACCCTCGAGAAGCGACTCCCAAGGGAAAAGTAGGTGGTGGTGAGGCAAATGGTAAAACCAAGGTTGGGCCTTCTTTGGAGGAGTTTATTCAAAGCGAAGCTGTCCGGGGGTCCCATAAATAACCCAACGTGTTAGGGGCGCAAAATCCGGGAACATAATACCGATATAGCGGAAACTAGAAGTGGCAAAGTAGAACAAAACACCGAGCGTAAGGTCGGGCCTTCCACCCTTTACCAAGTATATAGATGCATTAATTAAATAAGAGATATTGTGATATCCCAACATAAGCGTAATCAGCGTGGAGCAAACTTCATCTTCACTGCAACTAGCAATGCTATTAGGGGCTGAGCAAAAGCGGTAACATAGCAACACAGCGGTTTGCTAGGAAGGGTGACAAAGGTTAGAGGTTCATGGCAATTTGGGAGGCTTGATAAGCAAGTGATAGGTAGCAGCATAGCGATAGAAGCGAAGCAACTAGCATAGCAATGATAGTAATGAGATCAAGGTGGCGGTCATCTTGCACGAAATCCCGCTAGGAAGAAGAGCGAGTCCACGAAGAAGATGAGCAGGGAGTAGTCGAGCGGATCCTCACAATCGCAACATTACGGAACTATCAAGAAGAAGCATTACGGAAAGAAGCAAACAACATAGTGAACAACCATCACATAATCATGGCATGATGCACAACCAAGTATGATGCATGTCGGTTTAATGAGGCATGGCATGGCAAAGTGCAACAAACAATACTACAAATTAAGTGGAGCTCAATATGCAACAAGTTGCATATGACAAAACACCACATTGACATATTTAGTTTAATCTCGTTTAAGCTACAAAACAATATTAAATATTGTTAAACATGGCAAGAGGTGAAGCATAAGCAAACTAACTATTTAGGCAAGTTTAAATGAGGCGGAACAACAAACAACAATTTCGGAAAATCCCCATGTGCATATTTCGAATTTTGTACTGTTCTGCCCCCTAAAACATATTTTATTTTTGTTAAACAGGAAAATAAAGTCCACCATGTTAAACTAGGCATTTTTCCACCCCATTTACATATAAAGTTTATTAAATTCCGAGTTACGGTTATTTAGTTATAAAATAAATCATTTTAACATGGCATTTATGCAAAATTAAACAAACAGCATTTTAGGCATCTTAACATGGGATGAAAGCAGATTATGAAACTAGATGAAAAACTAAGCACTTTTCATATTTATATCATTTTAATCCGATGCACCATTTGTGAGTTATTAAATGCATGATCATGAAGGTTTTACGTAAAAGCAGTAAATCCTTTGGAAAATGCTAAATTCATGAAGCTGGAAAAAAAAATGTGACACGGGCGGCTGAGATCTGGCCCAGCAGAAGGAAAACAAGCGGGCGCTGGGGTGGCCTCACCCATGAGCTTGGCCAGTTCGGGAAGGCGACCCACGAAGCGCTAAGCGAACGATGCTGCCCATCCGGGTAGCGCCTTACGAAGCGAGCAATGAGCGAGCTCCTCTGCTTCGTCGGGAAGCGAGCAGCGGCGGCTCAAGCAGGTGAAGCGAGGCGTGGCGGCGAGACCTGCGGATCTGGCGAGGCGGCGGAGGCGAGGCTTGTTGGAAATATGCCCTAGAGGCAATAATAAATTAGTTATTATTATATTTCCTTGTTCATGATAATCGTTTATTATCCATGCTATAATTGTATTGATAGGAAACTCAAATACATGTGTGGATACATAGACAACACCATGTCCCTAGCAAGCCTCTATTGGCTAGCTCGTTGATCAATAGATGGTTACGGTTTCCTAACCATGGACATTGGATGTCATTGATAACGGGATCACATCATTAGTAGAATGATGTGATGGACAAGACAATCCTAAGCCTAGCACAAAGATGCGTGGTTAAGTATGCTAAAGCTTTTCTAATGTCAAGTATCATTTCCTTAGACCATGAGATTGTGCAACTCCGGATACCGTAGGATTGCTTTGGGTGTACCAAGCGTCTAGCGTGGCTGGGTGGCTATAAAGGTGCATTACGGTATCTCGAAAGTGTACATTGGGTTGTACGAATCGAGGCTAGGATTTGTCACTCCGTGTAAGCGGAGAGGTATCTGGGCCCCCTCGGTAGGACATCATCATAATGTGCACAATGTGAGCAAGGGGTTGATCACGGGATGATGTGTTCTGGAGCGAGTAAAGAGACTTGTCGATAGCGAGATTGAACAAGGTATAGGATACGACGATCGAATCTCGGGCAAGTACAATACCGCTAGACAAAGGGAATTGCATACGGGATCGATTGAGTCCTTGACATCGTGGTTCATCCGATGAGATCATCGTGGAACATGTAGGACCAACATGGGTATCAGATCCGCTGTTGGTTATTGACGGAGAAACGTCTCGGTCATGTCTACATGTCTCCCGAACCGTGAGGTCTACACATAAGGTTCGATGGCGCTAGGGTTATAAAGGAAGTTTGTATGTAGTTCTTGAATGTTGTTGAGTCCGGATGAGATCCGGACGTCACGAGGAGTTCGGAATGGTCGGGAGGTAAAGATTTATATATGGAAAGTTGTTGTTGGGTTAGGAAAAAGTTGGGTTTTTCGGTATTGTCAGGAAGCTTCGGAAGGTTCGGAGGATTCGGAGGTCGGAGGTCGGAAGTGTTCCACCACGTCAATACAGTAGCATGGGCTGTGAGGCGCCCTAGCCTTAATGGGCCGGGGCACCAGCCCCCAAGGCCCATGCGCATGAGAGGAAACCCTAAGGAGGGCCTCCACTTGACTTGGGAGGCCTCCTCCCCTCTTAGCCGCCCCAAGTCCCATCTAGGGCTGGCGCACCCCTTGGGGTGGGAAACCCTAAAGGGCGCAGCCCCTTCCCCTATATATACTTGAGGTTTTGGGCTGCCCAACACACATGAGTTCTCTCCTCTTGGTGCAGCCTGCCTCTCCTCCTCCTCCTCTCCCTTGGTGCTTGGCGAAGCCTGCGGGATGCCACGCTCCTCCATCACCACCATGCCGTTGTGTTGCTGCTGGATGGAGTCTTCCTCAACCTCTCCCTCTCTCCTTGCTGGATCAAGGCGTGGGAGGCGTCACCGGAGCTATCGTGTGTTGAGCAGCGGAGGTGTCGTCCGTTCGGCACTAGGATCTCCGGTGATTTGAATCACGGCAGTCGACTCCTTCAACCCGTTCACTTGAGCGCTTCCGCTTAGCGATCTACAAGGGTATGTAGATGCACTCTCCTTCCCTCGTTGCTAGTTTCTCCATAGATAGATCTTGGTGACACGTGGGAAAATTTTGAATTTCTGCTCGTTCCCCTAGCAGTGGCATCATGAGCTAGGTCTATTCGTAGATTCTTTGCGAGTAGAACACAAAGTAGTTGTGGGCGTTGATTTTGTTCAATATGCTTACGTTACTAGTCCAATCTTGTTTGACGGTATTGTGGGATGAAGCGGCCGGACCGACCTTACGTACTCTTCGTGAGGCAGGTTCCACCGGTGACATGCACTTGGTGCATAAGGTGGCTAAGCGGGTGCAGTCTCTCCACTTTAGTCGGAGCGGATTCGATGAAAAGGGTCCTTATGAAGGGTAAATAGCAATTGGCATATCACGTTGTGGTTTTGCGTAGGTAAGCGTTCTTGCTAGAACCCATAGCAGCCACGTAAAACATGCAAACAACAATTAGAGGGCGTCTAACTTGTTTTTGCGGGGTATGCAATGTGATGTGATATGGCCAAGAAGAATGTGATGAATGATATGTGATGTATGAGATTGATCATGTTCTTGTAATAGGATTCACGACTTGCATGTCGATGAGTATGACAACGGCAGGAGCCATAGGAGTTGTCTTTATTTATTGTATGACCTCGTGTCATTGAACAGCGCCATGTAATTACTTTACTTTATTGCTAACGGTAGCCATAGTAGTAGAAGTAATAAGTTGGCGAGACAACTTCATGGAACACGATGATGGAGATCATGATGATGGAGATCATGGTGTCATGCGGTGACAACGATGATCATGGAGCCCGAAGATGGAGATCAATGGAGCTATATGATATTGGCCATATCATGTCACTACTATATAATTGCATGTGATGTTTATTATGTTTATGCATCTTGTTTACTTAGAAGCAGCGGTAGTAAATAAGATGATCCCTTACCAAATTTCAAAAGTGTTCTCCCCACTGTGCACCGTTGCTACGGTTAAATAAGCTTCTAAGCACCACGTGATGATCGGGTGTGATGGATTCTTACGTTCACATAGCAGGTGTAAGACAGATTTACAGCAAAAACACTTGGGGTTAACTTGCGAGCCTAGCATGTACAGACATGGCCTCGGAACACGAGAGACCGAAAGGTCGAGCATGAGTCATATAGTAGATCGATCAACATGAAGATGTTCACGATGATGACTAGTCCGTCTCACGTGATGATCGGACACGGCCTGAGTTGACTCGGATCATGTAATCACTTAGATGACGGAGGATGTACATGCGAGTGGGAGTTCATAAGATGAACTTAATTATCTGAACATAGTCAAAAGATCTTTGCAAATTATGTAAATGGCTCGCTTTAGTTCCTTGTTTAGATATGTTCCTAGAGAAAATATAGTTGAAAGTTGAAAGTAGCGATTATGCGGACGGTAGAAAGCTTATGTCCTTAATGCACGCTCGGTGTGCTGAACCCCAAGCGTCGTTTGTGGATGTTGCGAACATCGGACATGCGTTTTGATAACTACGTGATAGTTCGGTTAAGCGGCTTAGAATTAAGGCACCAAAGGCGGTTTGAAGCGTCGCGGAACATATGAGATGTTTGAGAGCTGAAATTGGGATTTCAGGCTCGTGCCCACGTCAAAGGTATAAGACCTCCGGCGATTGTCTTAGCCTGCAAACTAAGGAGAAAATCTCAATCGTTGAGCTTGTGCTCAGTTATGCGAAGTGCAACAATCACTTGAACCGAGAGGAGTTGATCTTCGGATGAGATAGTGATGTTTCTCCAAAGTCATTGCCACCAAGCTGCTAGAGCTTCGTGATGAACTATAACATATCGAGGGATAGATATGATGATCCTTGAAGTATTAGCGATGTTTGACACATGAAAGTAGAAATCAGAAGGAGCATCAATTGTTGATGGTTGGTGAAACCACTAGTTTCAAGAAGGGCAAGGGCAAGAAGGGATACTTCATGAAGCGGAAAAACAGTTGCTGCTCTAGTGAAGAAACCAAGGTTGAACCCAAACCGAGACTAAGTGTACGTAATAAGGGAACAGCCCTTTGGGCAGAATTACCCTAGATACTTGGTAGATGAGAAGGCTGGCAAGGTCGATAGAAGTATATTGGATATACATTATGTTAATGTGTACTTTACTAGTACTCCTTGTAGCACCAGGTATTAAGATACCGGTTCGGTTGCTAAGTGTTAGTAACTTCGAAATAAAAGCTACGGAATAAGCGGAGACTAGCTAAAGGTGGTGACGATATGTGTTGGAAGTGTTTCCAAGGTTGATGTGATCAAGCATCGCCGCTCCCTCTACCATCGAGTTTGTTTTAAACCTAAATAATTGTTATTTGGTGTTTGCGTTGAGCATAGACATGATTGGATTATGTCTATACATGTCTGATTATTCATTTAAGGAGAATAATGGTTACTCTATTTATTTGAATAATACCTTCAATTGTCTTGCACCTAAAAGGAATGGTTTATTGAATCTTGATCGTAGTGATACACATTTTCATGCCAAAGATATAAGATAGTAATGATAGTACCAGTTACTTGTAGCCTTTGCCATATAAGTCATATTGGTGTAAAATGCATGAAGAAGCTCCATGTTGATGGATCTTTGGACTCACTCGTTTTGAAAAGTTTGAGACATGCGAACCATGTCTATTGGTGTATCTGCATGAAGAAACTCCATGCAGATGGATCATTTGGACTCACTTGATTTTGAATCACTTGAGACATGCAAATCATACCACATGGGCAAGATGGTGAAAAGCCTCGGTTTGATAAGATGGAACAAGATAGCAACTTGTTGGAAGTAACACATTTTGATATGTGCAGTCAATGAGTGCTAAGGCATCGATGAATATCGTTATGTTCTTACTTCACAGATGATTCGAGTAGATGTTGAGTATATTTACTTGATGAAACACAAGTCTGAATTATTGAATGGTTCAAGTAATTTCAGAGTGAAGTTTAAGATCTTCGTGACAAGAGGATAGAATGTCTATGATATGATCATAGAGATGAATATCTGAGATTCTGAGTTTTGGCACACAATTAAGACATTGTGCAAATTGTTTCACAATTAATACCGCTGGAACACCATAGTGTGATGGTGTGTCGAACATCATAGTTGCACCCTATTAGATATGGTGCGTGCCAGGATATCTCTTATCAAATTACCACTATCGTTCATGGGTTAGGCATTAGAGACAACCGCACTCACTTTAATAGGGTACCACGTAATTCCGTTGAGGCGACACCGTTTGGAGAAACCTAAGTTGTCGTTTCTTAAAAGTTTGGGGCTCGAAGTTTATGTGAAAAAGTTTCAAGTTGATAAGCTCGAACCAGCGGACAAAATGCATCTTCATAGGACTCCCAAAACAGTTGGGTATACCTCCTAATTCAGATCCGAAAGCAATAGGGATTGTTTCTTCAATCGGGTCCTTTCTCGAGAAAAGTTAGTCTCGAAAAGTTGAGTGGGAGGATGGTGGAGACTTGATGAGGTTATTGAACCGTCACTTCAACTAGTGTGTAGCGAGGGCATAGGAAGTTGTTCCGTGGCACCTACACCAATTAAAGTAGAAGCTTATGATAGTGATCATGAAGTTTGGATCAAGTCACTCTTGTACCTCGTGGGGTGACAAGGATGCGTACTACTTGGTGATGCATAATCACATCTTAGAGTCATGTTGCTGAACAACAATGAACCTCGAGCTATGGAGAAGCGATGGTGGGCCCAGATTCCGACGAATGGCTCGAGGCCATAAAATCCGAGAAAGGATCCATGGACTTTGGTGGACTTGCCGTTGATCGGCAAGCCATTGAGATAAATGGATCTTTAAGAAGAAGGCGGACGTGGGCGATAATGTCACCGTCTATGAAGCTCGACTTGTGGCGAAGAGTTTTTTCACAAGTTCAAGGAGTTGACTACGATGAGATTTTCTCATCCGTAGCGATGCTTAAGTCCGTCGGAATCATGTTAGCATTAGCAGCATTTATGAAATCTGGCAAATGGATGTCAAAATAAGATTCCTTACCAGTTTTCGTAAGGAAAGGTTGTATGTGATACAATCAGAAAGTTTTGTCGATCCTAAGGATGCTAAAAGGTATGCTAGCACCAGCGATCCTTCTACAGACTGGAGTAAGCATCTCGGAGTTGGAATGTGCACTTTGATAAGATGATCAAAGATTTTAGGTTTATACAAAGTTTATGAGAAACTTGTATTTCCAAAAGAAGTGAGTGGGAGCACTATAAATTTCGATGAGTATATGTTGTTGACATATTGTTGATCGAAATGATGTAGAATTTACGGAAAGCAAATAGGGTTATTTGGAAGGTGTTTTCAATAGAAAATCTGGATCAAGCTACTTGAACATTGAGCATCAAGATCTATGAGGATAGATCAAAATGTAATAATACTTTCAAATGAGCACATACCTTGACATGATCTTGAAGGTGTTCAAGATGGATCGATCAAAGAAGGAGTTCTTGCACGAGTTGTAAGAGTGCGAAGTTAAGACTTAAAGCTCGACCACGGCGAGAAAAGAGAGAAAGGGCGAAGGTGCGTCCCTATGCTTTAGGCGTAGGCTCTACGGTATGCTATGCTAAGTACACTTTGATGTGTGCCTTGCCACATGTGTGGCAAGAGGTACAAGAATGATCCACGAAGAGATGAACACTTCTTCACCAAGATGATAAAGAGATAACTTGGATCATTGACAAGCACCACAAATAGCAACATTCCTTAGGGAAGGCTTTAGGTGAAATATGACCCAAGATAACTCCAACAAAGGGATTGATGGATTTAAAATACCTCATTCTTGACAACAATATGAATCATGAAACATGAAGGAAATTGTCAAGAGTGACATAACACCACCTCAAAAGATAAGGTAGGAAGAATTGCACTTTGGAATGCAAGATGAAGATTACTTGAACTCCTCAAAACAAAACATGTGTTGAGCATCATGTTTATTTTTAGAGTATAAACTTAACGATTGAAGAATGAAAAGAATCATAACGAACCACTATGTAGAGCCTCCATGAAGAACTCCGGTAATAGAAGGATGATGAAAAGAAAGAAGTTGAAAACACAAGGTGAAGCCTTGCAATGATTTAGATGGAGCTTCGTGATTATATAACCGAGAGAACTTGGAACTCCGGAAAGAAAAGATGAACATCTTAGAACTGAGAGATTATTTATGATGAACAAACTCGAAGGAAGGAATTAATCAACTTGATGAAAGATAACAAAATTACGTTATGCTTATCCTGTTGGGAGCGTTGCGAGAAAATTAAAAATTTCTCTACGGTTTCACCAAGATCTATCTATGAGTTCATCTAAACAGCGAGTCATGGGAGAGATTGCATCTACATACCACTTTGTAGATCGCGGCGGAAGCCTTCAAAAAGCGGGGATGAAGTAGTCGTTCTCGTGGTGATACTATCACCGGAGATCCTAGCGCGAGCGGACGGCACCTCCGCGTTCAACACACGTGCGGAGGCGGATGCCGTCTCCTCCTTCTTGATCCAGGAAGGGGAAGGAGAGGTTGAGGAAGATGGCTCCGGCAGCAGCCTGACAGGCGTGGTGTTGGTGGAGAAGCGGCACTCGGTGAGGCCGCCCAAGCTTTGAGGAGGAGGAGAGGTGTAGCGGGGAGAGAGGCGCGAGAACTTGAGGTGCGCGGCCCCTCCCCTCCCTTTATAGGCCCCGGGAGGCGGCGGCCCTTGGGATCCCATCTCCCAAGGGGCGGCCAAGGGGTGGAGTGCCCCTAAAGGCAAGTGGGCGCCCCCCCCCCTAGGGTTTCAACCCTAGGCGCGAGGTGGGCCAAGGCGCACCAGCCCACTATGGGCTGGTTCCTCCCACTTCAGCCCATGGGGCCCTCGGGATGGGTGGCCCCACCGGTGGACCCGGGACCCTTTGGTGGTCGGTACAATCTCAGGTGACCGAAACTTTCGATGGCGAAACAATACTTCCTATATAATTCTTTACCTCCGGACCATTAGGAACTCCTCGTGACGTCCGGGATCTCATCGGGACTCGAACAACATTCGTTTACTGCATACTCATATTCATACAACCCTAAGCGTCACAGAACCTTAAGTGTGTAGACCCTACGGGTTCGGGAGACACGTGAACATGACGAGAGGCGGCTCTTGGGCAATAACCAACAGCGGGATCTGGATACCCATGTTGGCTCCCATGCTCCTCCATGATCTCATCGGATGAACCACGATGTTGAGATTCAAACAATCCGGTATACAATTCCCTTTGTCAATCGGTATGTTACTTGCGAGATTCGATCGTCGGTATCCCAATACCTCGTTCAATCTCGTTACGGCAAGTCACTTTACTCGTACCGTAATGCATGATCCGTGACCGGACACTTGGTCACTTTGAGCTCATTATGATGATGCACTACGAGTGGGCGGTGATACCTCTCCGTAACACGGGTGACAAATCCGATCTCGATCGTGTCAACCAGCAGACACTTTCGGAGATACCTGTAGTGCACCTTTATAGTCACCCGATTCGTTGTGGCGTTTGGTACACCAAAGCACTCTTACGGTATCCGGGAGTTACGATCTCATGGTCGAAGGAAAAGATACTTGACATTGGAAAAGCTCTAGCAAAGCGAACTACGATCTTGTGCTATGCTTAGGATTGGGTCTTGTCCATCACATCATTCTCCTAATGATGTGATCCGTTATCATTGACATCCAATGTCCATAGCGAGAAACCATGACTATCTATTGATCAACGAGCTAGTCAACTAGAGGCTCACTAGGGACATATTGTGGTCTATTTATTCACACGTGTATTACGATTTCCGGATAATACAATTATAGCATGAATAAAAGACAATTATCATGAACAAGGAAATATAATAATAATCCTTTTATTATTGCCTCTAGGGCATATTTCAACAGTCTCCCACTTGCACTAGAGTCAATAATCTAGTTACATTGTGATGAATCGAACACCCATAGAGTTACGGTGTTGATCATGTTTTCCAGCGGAAGAGGTTTAGTCAGCGGATCTGCGACATTCAGATCCGTATGCACTTTGCAAATTTCTATGTCTCCATCTTGAACATTTTCACGGATGGAGTTGAGCGGCAACTTGATGTGCCTGGTCTTCTTGTGAAACCTGGGCTCCTTGGCAAGTCAATAGCTCCGGTGTTGTCACGGAAGAGTTTGATCGGCCCGATGCATTGGGTATGACTCCTAGGTGGGTGATGAACTCCTTCACCCAAATTGCTTCATCGCTGCCTCGAGGCTGCCATGTACTCCGCTTCACATGTAGATCCCATACGGCGCTGCTTGCAGCTGCACCAGCTTCTTGCTCCACCATTCAACATATACGCATCCGGTTTGTGACTTAGAGTCATCGGATCTGTGTCGAAGCTAAGCGTCAACGTAACCCTTCTGACGAGCTCTTCGTCACCTCCATAAGCGAAACATGTCCTTTGTCCTTTTGGTGCCAGGATATTCTTGACGCTGTCCGGTGTTCCTTGCGGGATTACTTTGGTACCTTCCTACCAAACTTACGGCAAGGTTTACATCAGTCAGTACACACATGGCATACATAATAGATCCTATGGCTGAGGCATGGGGATGGCGCTCATCTCTTCTTTGTCTTTTGCCGTGGTGGGCATTGAGCTGAGCTCAATCTCACACCTTATAATCTGAGCAAGAACCCTTTCTTGGACTGATCCATTTTGAACTTCTTCAAAATCTTATCAAGGTATGTGCTTTGTGAAAGACCTATGAGGCGTCTCGATCTATCTCTATAGATCTTGATGCCTAATATATAACAACTTCTCCAAGGTCCTTCATTGAAAAACTTTTATTCAAGTAGGCCTTAATGCTGTCCAAGAGTTCTATATCATTTCCCATCAAAAGTATGTCATCTACATATAATATGAGAAATGCTCTGAGCCCCACTCACTTTCTTGTAGCGAGGCTTCTCCATAAGTCTGCATAAACTAAGCCTTTGATCATCTCATCAAAGCGAATGTTCTAATTCGAGATGCTTGCAGCACATAAATGGATCGCTGGAGCTTGCATACTTTGTTAGCATTCTTAGGATCGACAAAACCCTCCGGCTGCATCATATACAGCTCTTCCTTAAGGTAACCGTTAAGGGCAGCTGTTTTGGCGATCCATCTGCCATATCTCATAATCATAGTATCGGCAATTGCTAACATGATTGGACGGACTTAAGCTTCTCTACGGAGAGAAAGTCTCATCGTAGTCAATTCCTTGAACTTGCGGTAACCCTTAGCGACAAGTCGAGCTTTATAGATGGTGACATTACCATCTGCGTCCGTCTTCTTCTTAAAGATCCATTTGTTTTCTATATCGCTCGCCGATCATCGAGGCAAGTCTGTCAAAGTCCATACTTTGTTTTCATACATGGATTCTATCTCGGTTTCATGGCTTCAAGCCATTTGTTGGAATCTGGGTCGCCATCACTTCTTCATAGTTGAAGGTTCACGTTGTCTAAAACATGATTTCGGGACAGGGTTGCCGTACCACTGCAGTGCGGAGCGTGTCCTTGTGGACCTCTGAAGTTCGGTAGCAACTTGATCCGAAGTACCTTGATCATCATCATTATTTTCCTCTTGGTTGGTGTAGGCATCAGGAACATTTTCTGAGCTGCACTACTATCCCGTTCAAGAGGTAGTACTTCATCGAGTTCTACTTTCCTCCACTTACTTCTTCGAGAGAAACTCTTTTTCGAAAGGATCCGTTCTTGGCAACAAAGATCCTGCCCTCGGATCTCAAGTAGAAGGTATACCCAATGGTTTCCTTAGGGTATCCTATGAAGCATTTTCCGACTTGGGTTCGAGCTTTTCAGGTTGAAGTTTCTTGACATAAGCATCGCATCCCCAAACTTTTAGAAGCGACAGCTTAGGTTTCTTCCCAAACCATAATTCATACGGTGTCGTCTCAGCAGTTTAGGCGGTGCCCTATTTAAAGTGAATGTAGCTGTCTCTAGGCGTATCCCCAAAATGATAGCGGTAAATCGGTAGAGACATCATAGACCGCACCATATCCAATAGAGTGCGATTCTGACGTTCGGACACCTTTATTCTGTTGAGGTGTTCGGTAGCGTGAGTTGTGAAACGATTCCACATTCCCTTAAGTGTGTACCAAATTCGTGACTTAAGTATTCTCCTCCACGATCGATCGTAGGAATTTTATATTTCGGTCACGTTGATTCTCTACCTCATTCTGAAATTCCTTGAACTTTTCAAAGGTCTCGGACTTGTGTTTCATTAAGTAGACATACCCATATCTACTCAAGTCATCGGTGAGTGAGAACATAACGATATCCTCCATGAGCCTCAACGCTCATTGGACCCTTTTACATCGGTATGTATGATTTCCAACAAGTTGGTTGCTCGCTCCATTGTTAGGAGAAGCGGAGTCTTGGTGATCTCCCCATGAGGCATGGTTAGCATGTGTCAAATGATTCATAATCGAGAGACTCCAAAGTCCATCAGCATGGAGCTTCTTCATGTGCTTGACACCAATGTGACCAAGGCGGTAGTGCCACAAGTATGTGGGACTATCGTTATCAACTTTACATCTTTTGGTATTCACGCTATGAATATGTGTAACATTACGCTCGAGATTCATTAAGAATAAACCATTGACCATAGGGGCATGACCATAAAACATATCTCTCATATAAATAGAACAACCATTATTCTCGGTTTAAATGAGTAGCCATCTCGTATCAAGCGAGATCAGATACAATGTTCATGCTCAAACTTGGCACCAAATAACAATTATTAAGGTTTATAACTAATCCGTAGGTAAATGTAGAGGTAGCGTGCCGTGGCGATCACATCGACCTTGGAACCATTCGGCGCACATCGTCACCTCGTCCTTCATGGGTCTCCGTTTATTCCGCAGCTCTGCTGTGAGTTACAAATATGAACAGCGGCACGGTATCAAATACCGGGAGTTACTACAGTCTTGGTAAGGTACACATCAATTACATGTATATCAAATATACCTTTAGTGTTGCGGCCTTCTTGTCCGCTAAGTATTTGGGGCAGTTCCGCTTCGATGGCCCTTCCCTTTGCAATAAAAGCACTCTGTCTCATGTTTGGGTCCATTCTTTGACTTCTTCGGCAACTTGCTTGCAGGGCGGCAACCTCCTTGCCATCTTTCTTGAAGTTCTTCTTGCCCTTGCCCTTCTTGAACTTAGTGGTTTTATTGACCATCAACACTTGATGTTCTTTCTTGATTTCAACCCTGCTTGACTTCACATTGAGAATACCGAGGAATGGTCTTCACCATCCCTGCATATTATAGTTCATCACAAAGCTCTTTTAGCTTGGTGGGAAGCATTGAAGGATTCTGTCAATGACCACCTCGTCCAGGAGGTTTATGTCCAGTGGGACGGCGGTTGTGCAACCCGGACATTTTGAGTATGTGCTCCTTGACAAAACTGTTTTCCTCCATCTTACAACTATAGAACTTGTCGGAGACTTCATATCTCTCGACCGTGCATGAGCTTGGAAAACTAGTTTCAGCTCCTCGAACATCTCATATGCTCGTGTTGCTCAAAAGCGCTTTGAAGCCCAGTTCTAAGCTGTAAAGCATGCCACACTGAGCGAGGGAGTAATCATCGACCGAGACTGCCAAGCATTCATAATGTCTTGGTTCTGCAGGACAGGTGCATCACTTAGCGGTCCTTCTAGGACATATTGTTTCCTAGCAGCTATGAGGATGATCCTCGGGTTCGGACCCGTCCGTATAGTTGCTGCCATCATCTTTCAGCTTGGTTTTCTCTAGGAGCAGCGTTGAAGTTCATGTTGACATGGCGTTGGCCATTTGATCTACAAGACATATTTGCAAAGGTTTTAGACTAAGTTCATGATAATTAAGTTCATCTAATCAAATTATTTTAATGAACTCCCACTCAGATTAGACATCCCTCTAGTCATCTAAGTGTTACACGATCCGTGTCGACTAGGCGTGTCCGATCATCACGTGACACGGACTAGTCATCATCGATGAACATCTCCATGTTGATCGTATCTTCCATCGACTCGTGTTCGACCTTTCGGTCTCCGTGTTCGAGGCCATGTCTGTACATGCTAGGCTCGTCAAGTTAACCTAAGTGTTTTGCATGTGTAAAACTGTCTTACACCGTTGTATGTGAGCGTAAGGATCTATCACCCGATCATCACGTGGTGCTTGAAAGACGAACTTTAGGCGCTTGCAGTTAGGGAGAACACTTCTTGAAATTGTTGTAAGGGATCATCTTATTTACTACCGTCGTTCTAAGTAAACAAGATGCATAAACATAATAAACATCACATGCAATTATATAGTAGTGACATGATATGGCCAATATCATATAGCTCCATTGATCTCCATCTTCGGGGCTCCATGATCATCTTGTCACCGGCATGACACCATGATCTCCATCATCATGATCTCCATCATCGTGTCTTCATGAAGTTGTCATGCCAACGACTACTTCTACTTCTATGGTTAGCAGCGTTTAGCAATAAAGTAAAGTAATTTACATGGCGTTCTTCAATGACACGCAGGTCATAAAAAAATAAAGACAACTCCTATGGCTCCTGCGGTTGTCATACTCATCGACATGCAAGTCGTGATTCCTATTACAAGAACATGATCTCATACATCACAATATATCATTCATCGTTCATCACAACTTCGGCCATATCACATCACATGACAATTGCTGCAAAAACAAGTTAGACATCCTCTAATTGTTGTTGCATCTTTTACGTGGCTGCAATTGGGTTCTAGCAAGAGCGTTTTCTTACCTCGAATAACCTGGCGTGATTTTGTCAACTTCTATTTACCCTTCATAAGGACCCTTTTCATCGAATCCGCTCCAACTAAAGTGGGAGAGCGGACACCGCTTGACCACCTTATGCAACTAGTGCATGTCGATCGGTGGAACCGGTCTCACGTAAGCGTGCGTGTAAGGTTGGTCGGGCGCTTCATCCATAATACCACTGAAGCAAGATAAGACTAGTAGCGGCAAGCAAGTTGACAAGATCTCGCCCACAACAAAATTGTGTTCTACTCGTGCAATAGAGAACTATGTATAGACCTAGCTCATGATGCCCTTTGTTGGGGAGCGTTGCAGAATATTAAAATTTTTCCTCGGTTTCACCAAGATCTATCTATGAGTTCATCTAAGCAACGAGTTATGGGAGAGATTGCATCTACATACCACTTTGTAGATCGCGGCGAGGCGTTCAAAAGAAGCGGGGATGAAGTAGTCGTTCTCGCCGTGATCCTATCACGGAGATCCTAGCGCGAGCAGACGACACCTCCGCGTTCAACACACGTGCGTGGCGGATGGCGTCTCCTCCTTCTTGATCCAGCAAGGGGAAGGAGAGGTTGAGAAGATAGCTCGGCAGCAGCTGACGGCGTGGTGTTGGTGGAAGCGGCACTCGGCGGGGGGCCGCCAAGCACGTGGCGGAGGAGGAGAGTGTAGGGGGAGAGGCGCGGAACTTGAAGGTGCAGCTGCCCCTCCCCTCCTTATATAGGCCCCGAGGCGCCCGGCCCTGAGGGATCCCATCTCCCAAGGGGCGGCCAAGGGGTGGAGTGCCCCAAAGGCAAGTGGGCGCCCCGCACCTAGGGTTTCAACCCTAGGCGCGGGGTGGAGCCAGAGGCGCACCAGCCCACTATGGGCTGGTTCCCTCCCACTTCAGCCCATGGGGCCCTCCGGGATAGGTGGCCCCACCGGTGGACCCGGGACCCTTCCGGTGGTCGGTACAATCTGGGTGACCGAAACTTTCCGATGGCGAAACAATACTTCTATATATAATTCTTTACCTCCGGACCATTCCAGAACTCCTCGTGGCGTCCGGGATCTCATCCAGGACTCGAACAACATTCGGTTTACTGCACTCATATTCATACAACCCTAAGCGTCACGAACCTTAAGTGTGTAGACCCTACGGGTTCGGGAGACACGTGAACATGACCGAGGCGGCTCTCGGGCAATAACCAACAGCGGGATCTGGATACCCATGTTGGCTCCACATGCTCCTCCATGATCTCATCGGATGAACCACGATGTCGAGATTCAAACAATCCGGTATACAATTCCCTTTGTCAATCGGTATGTTACTTGCGAGATTCGATCGTCGGTATCCCAATACCTCGTTCAATCTCGTTACCGGCAAGTCACTTTACTAAATACCGTAATGCATGATCCGTGACGGACACTTGGTCACTTTGAGCTCATTATGATGATGCACTACGAGTGGGCGGTGATACCTCTCCGTAACACGGGTGACAAATCGAGTCTCGATCCGTGTCAACCCAGAGACACTTTCGGAGATACCTGTAGTGCACCTTTATAGTCACCCGATTCGTTGTGGCGTTTGGTACACCAAAGCACTCTTACGGTATCCGGGAGTTACGATCTCATGGTCGAAGGAAAAGATACTTGACATTGGAAAAGCTCTAGCAAAGCGAACTACATGATCTTGTGCTATGCTTAGGATTGGGTCTTGTCCATCACATCATTCTCCTAATGATGTGATCCGTTATCATTGACATCCAATGTCCATAGCAGAAACCATGACTATCTATTGATCAACGAGCTAGTCAACTAGAGGCTCATTAGGGACATATTGTGGTCTATTTATTCACACGTGTATTACGATTTCCGGATAATAAAATTATAGCATGAATAAAAGACAATTATCATGAACAAGGAAATATAATAATAACCCTTTTATTATTGCCTCTAGGGCATATTTCCAACATATCCTCCACCAATTAAATTGATGATAAGCAACGGATTTGCATACTACTTATTCCTGTAGAAAGGATTAAGATAGATATGGCGCAAACTCGAAGAAGTCTTCGACGAATCACCGAGAGGATTGGAAGGGACGAATGAAATGATACGATAATAAAGGAATAGGAATGTTGAACAAACCACCGTAAGAATTTTAAATGAAAGTAGCAAAGGCACAATTCACGGGAAGAATTGGAAAAGCGAATGAAGATACTTGAGGGATTTAGATACAAGAGAATGAAGAGATCATGAACTGATTAGAGGATATTTGAATGATTCACGGTAAGATTTGGAGAGCGAGAGCTGAAAGCTGAGAATGAATAAACCCAAAATGATGGCCTTCATAGGAATAAAATGGAAAGAACTCATGAAATGCTTCGGGTGGGTGTGAAAAGAATTCTCACAATCGAAAACAATTATGAGAGGATGGCATCAAGCTAGAACCATGAATCTTGAAGAGAACGGACCAAGATTTATGAGAAATTCTTCCTCGGTCTTCAAATGTTGAGAATGATGATGGGAACCACCATGAATTGTTGAGGTACTCGGAAGGATTAAAAGAGGAAAGGTTGAGCCAAAGAAGAAAATGATTTGAAAGCGATCTTGGAGAAGGAATATGGTGATGAAAATTCATTCTTACATCAAACTTGAAAAGAATTTGAGAATAACTTTGGGATAATTAGAAGAGTCGAGGTAAGATCACAGGAAAAGACACATGTGTTAGGGCCCACTCAAAAGAAAACACCGTTGAACAATTTTAAAGAGAGGTTCGCGGTTGAATTAAATGGCTTGAATGGGATAACAACCTTGAAATATCTTGGCGGATTGAGAATGGAAACACAAGTCTTGTGAGATATTTTCAGCACTCGAACAAATGAATAGCGAGTGAATGATTAAGAGGTGCATCGGCATGAGAAAGCATTAGAAGCGAGGAAAAGAATATGATGAATATTGAAAGCTTGAATTGGATCCAACGGAGAAGAAATAACAATGAAGGATGATGAACTTGAAACTGTTGAGCATCTTCATGGGAAATCACCGGATAAGAACATTGAAAGAAAAGAATGAAGAGACTTCCCACAAATAAAAGGATACATGATTAAGAAATCTGAGTCCTTGAAGAAAAAGGGTGGGAGGCGGAAAACAAAAGACAACTTGGGACGGATGAAACAAACACCGTTGAAAAAACTTAGAATTGGTCTCACAAATGTTGAAATGATCGGATCCACTTGAAGAAAAACCGCGGTTGGGAAAAGAATTAACATAGCGACCTCGATGATCAAGAAGGATTAGTATTCACATAGCAATATGAGAACACCGTTTAGGAGCGGTATGGATTCAACATTTGACTTGAAGAAACTCGAATACCACAAATAAAACAAAACAAAGTTTGTCTTGCGAGAATAAGCGGAACAAATACATATGATGAGATTTACCCAATCTCATATCATTCATCTGTCGGAAAGATATTCTAGGAGCTACTTGAATTCCCACCTATAAACTTCGAAACTTTACGGTTATGCAATCGGTGTTGGGGATCTGAGGGACACAAAATATATCACACAAACTAACAATACCTAGATCATTGTATCCATCCTTCAACACATAACCAAGAAAACTCCGAAATCGTGTACCTCAACCTTGAAAAGCATCCGTTATCTGAGTTATGGCAATACTCTGAACTCCCGATCTTTGGGTGGCGTCGAGTTATCTCACCAACAAGCGCATAAAGAGATTTTCGATGTCGGCAAAACTCGGGTATTAAGCTGCAGCGATAAAATTGTGGCGACAACACCTCGGAGCTCAACTCCCGGGACACTGCCACAACCCTAAATGTCGGGAGGCACCAAGAACAATGTTCTCGTCACAAGACTATCGAAAGCGATCCCAAGATACCAGCGTGATCCTAAATTTTTTTCGTGAAATTTAAGGAGAGGAAAGACAAAACATCTCGTCGGGAGGCCTCACCCGGAGGCGACAAAGGGATCGAGGTAAAAGAATCCTACTCTCCGATATATATAATCCTAAGACTCAAAATAGTTTTCTTCTAGACTCAACAATGACCAACAATCAAGGGGGCTCCTATGGTCGGTCGAGGCTCTGATACCAACTTGTCACGCCCAAGATGTGACCCTATCCTAAAGGAACTCGAAGGTCCCACCAAGGATAGAAGTGCATCCTGAAGACGCTTTTGCAAGGTGGATATCATTACATCAACATTACATAATAGTGGGGATACATACATAAGGCACAAACGCCCCAAGAATACATCAACATCATATAAGAGATCAACATCCGACTACGGATGAAAACATAAGCGAAACTCAAACAACATCCACCACTGCTAGCCGGGCTGCCGACACGGAACCTATCCCATGATCGCGAAGAAGAAGAAGAACTCCAACACAAGTAAACATCGCTCTCGCGTCATGATCATCGCATAACCTGTACACTGCAACTATTGTTGTAGTAATCTGTGAAACCACGAGGACTCAGCAATCCCATTACCATGGGTATCAAGACTAGCAAAGCTTAATGGGAAAGGAAGGGGTAAAGTGGTGAGGTTGCAGCAGCGACTAAGCATGTATGGTGGCTAACTTACGAAACAAGGCGAGAAGAAGAGCTTATGGCGGTGCGTCAACTAGTAACGATCAAGAAGTGATCACGAACTCCTACTTCGTCAAACATAACCCAAGAACCGTGTTCTCCTCTCGATCAACCCGAAAAGAGACACTCACAGATTCACGCTTTACGGTTGGTGTATTTTAGAAGAGTTTTACTTCAAGTTTACTACAACGGATATCAACAAATTCCCATCGCCACATAACATGAGCACGGCTTTCAAAAGTTTATACCTGCGGGGTGTCCCAACAACCCATGATAAGCTCTCGCGATCAGCGAAGGATATTCCTTCTCCCGGGAAGACCGATCAGTCTGGAATCCGGCTACAAGACATTTCGACAATAATAAAACAAGACCAGCAAAGCAGCCCGATCTGCCGACAATCCCGATAGGAGCTGCACATATCTAGTTCTCGGGGCAACACGGATAAGTCAAGCTCTGAGTAAAACCAAGCCTCAAGTTGCCCCGAGGTGGCCCATGAGTACTCGGTTCGAACCAACACAGAAGAAGCAGCGGCGGGGGCTAAATAAAGATGACCCTCGAGGAAGCGACTCCCAAGGGAAAAGTAGGTGGTGGTGAGGCAAATGGTAAAACCAAGGTTGGGCCTTCTTTGGAGGAGTTTCATTCAGCGAACTGTCGGGGGTCCCAT
>JAHIAM010019615.1:0-18640 GCA_021605205.1 Aegilops longissima
GGGCTGTCCAAAGTAAATGAAGGTGTTTCAACTCAGCGTGACTCTCGAGTTGATGTTCTTGGAATCTCTTCAACCGCTTCAAAAGACTGACAACGAAAATGTTCAACAAACCTTGATCGCCTCACTGACATCTCAAATGAGCTTCAAGCCTTTGGGTGCCATGACATCACCGACCATGAGGTGGTGAAGAAATTACTAAGATAAACTTGATTCCTCATTTGATACTCAGTGTTGATGATACAAGCGAGCTGATTACAAGTCTCTTGATCCTGCTGATATCCTCGAAGGCTAAATACTCACGAGTTCCACTTGCTGAAAGAGAGACCTCTATGGCTCGGCTATGGAAAACCACGTGCCACGAAGGCCAAGGCTGAATCTGAATCCGAGTGAAGACTCGGTAGTAGCCTTGGAGATCACGAAGAATTTGGCGGGAGCTAACCTTTGCGTGAAAAATTCCAGAAATTCACAAGGCGTGGTAACTTTGGAAAATCCTCAAGCGGTGATTCCTCATCTAGTGACTATAAGAAGACTTTGCCATAAATGCAAGAAACACTGGTCACTACATCCAAGATTGTCCTCGATGGGAAAAAGAATTAAAAGAAGAAGCACAAGGATTACGAGTTACGATGACATGAAGAAGAAGAAAAAATCATCAAAATCTTCATCATCAAAATCCTCAAAACCTTCTTCCCACAAGAAGAGCAGCTCCAAAAGGCTCGGGCATTCATTGGCAAGAAATGGACTCTGAAGCTGAATCGAGGAAAATGAGGAAGAGGAGGAGTGCGAAGAATCCGAATCTGGTGTGGCTAGTCTGGCTCTTGCTACGCTTATGTTAGCAAGTCCATCTTCAACCTGAAAAGCTGACTCCACCGAGACAAACTGATGAGGAAAATGATGACTACGCTCCACCTATTGCTTCATGGCAAAAGGTGCTAAGGTACTCAATTTCACCTCCTCTGAATCTAGTGAAAATGAATCGATGAGGATCTCAAGCCCAGCTACTCTAAACTTGCTAAGATTGCTATAAAACAACAAAGGGCTTTTGAAAAGGTTCAAAACATGCTAGATAAGAGTGATGATATGTTGGGTGAAGAAATGGATGCCTCAAGCCACATTGAAAATCTTCAAAGAGTTCGGTCTAGATTTGACACCTTCAAGGTCATCATAACACTCTCTTATCGATCATGAAAACTTTCTTATGAATTTCTTCAAAAGCAAGATCTTGAGAAGCTAAGGCGAGTTATGAGGATCTTGAAGGGCGCGATTCATTACTTGCTCAACAAATCAAGCGCTTCTCAAGAAGAATTTGTTCCTCCATGCTTAAAATGCATTGAGCGTGAATCTGCTAATTCTTCACTGAATGTTCAAATGCTTCAAGCTATTACAAATTCTTCACCTGCCTCTGTCACTAATTCCTCACTGAGGACATTTGCTAGTATCCTTGTGATGCGGGACTGAAGGAGCTGTACATAGCAGGCATGTACAAAAGCCTCAAAGGGCATCGAGACTCTTTGTGATGTGCTTAAAAGCAGATCCTCAGGGAACCCTAGGAAGAGGTATTGCCTTTGAGAGGAAACTCAATCTTGATGGAACATATTGGAAGCTGGCGGTATCCCAAAACCTCATGGGTTCTTTGCAAAGGGACCTCGGTTGATCCATCTACCTTATCTGGTTTACATGTGAATTTCCTCATTACGATGATGAGTCATTTGACTCAAACTATAAAATGTTCAAAAATCAGAATGGTGAAGTATTTGCTAGATATGTTGGCACTAAGCTGAGGGCAGTCCCCTATGAACAAAATCTGGGTTCCTAAGAAGTGCCTTGAAAGTCTTCGGTGAATGTCCTCATGACACCACACCTTGAAGGATAGGAACTCCGGATCAAATTCTTCATATGGACCAAATTCTTCATATGGATCCAAGTCCTCATACGGACCAAATTCCTCACGTGGATCAAATTCCTCAAAGGATCAAAGTCCTCATATGATTATCATCGTGCTAACAACTCTGTCTTGAGGTAGAGCTAAGGGCTATGAATATGTGCATTATTCTTCAAACCAATATGTTCATAAGTCCTCGAAGAATTTCTCTGCTTATTCATATACTTACCCTAACCCTCCTATGTGAAGCGAAATGGTTTGGCCTCTATGCCACCATTCTCGTATGGTGCTTCATGATGATGAACTCTTTGCCACCCCTTGAGATGTGGGTGGTGAAGAAAAAGAACTAATCTCTTCTGCAGGGTCAGGTCTCAGGGCGTGCCTTAACATCTGAAGAATTTCTTTGGGGCACGACAAAATCGCTGAAAGGGCTGGAGCTAATCATGATGAAATGAACTTTCATTTCACCGTCCTCATCTTGCTCATCTGAATCTTGGTGATGAAATTCATCGATGAACTTGATATCATATTCTTCAGCGATGAAGTATATGAGATCGTAAGTTAATACTAATTAAATGCTGGGATGATCAACCCAAAGCCTTGAGTGGGTTCTCGATAGTGGATGTACAAATCACATGGTGGTGACAAGAATCTATTGATAGATGCTCCCTTATCCCGTCACATCTGAAGCATATCATCTTTCTTGACAAAGGCAAAAGTCAGGTATTGGGACTTGGTAAGGTTGCAATCTCTAAGGACATGCACATGGACAAAGTCATGCTTGTTGAGTCTTTAGGATATAACCTCATATCGGTCTCAATGCTTTGTGATCTTGATATGGTTGTTATATTTGCAGAAATGTCGTTGTGTTTTGATTATAGGTGACAATTCCAAAGTCTTGAAGGCTTTAGGAGAGAGACTTGTATATTGTTGATTTCTCAACAGGTCCACAACCGGCCGTGTGCCTACTTGCAAAAGCTTGAAGGCTGGCTATGGCATCGACGACTTAGTCACTTGAGGCATGAGGAATTTGCTGCAGCTTGCGAAGAAGAAGCATGTCATTGGCATTGAGAATGTCAAATTCCTCAAGGATCACTTATCGCGAACTGTGAAGCTGGAAAAATGACCAAGGCCAAGCATCCAGTGAAGACTATCATGACCACTACTCGTCCTTGGTTGCTTCACATGGACCTCTTTGGTCCCAATCATTACTCGGCTGTCGTTAATGAAGCATCACTATATGGCTTTGTTATTGTTGATGATTACTCTCGCTACACATGGGTACACATTGTTACTTACAAAAAATCAAGTGCAGGAAATCTTCAAGCGATTTTCCTCGAGGGCTTCAACCAACTTTGGTGTGAAGATCAAGCACATCGGGAGTGACAATGGGCCGAGTTCAAAATTCGGACTTGAGGATTATCTTGATGAACTTGGTATTACTCATGAGTTATCTGCTCCCTATACTCCTCGGCAAAATGGCGTCGTGGGCGCAAGAACAGAACTCTTGTTGAGATGGCTGCACTATGCTTGATGAATACAAAGCGCCTAGTCGTTTCTGGATTGAAGCAATTGACCTTTGCGTGCCACATCATCAACAGTATATCTTCACAAATTCTTCAAGAAGACTGCCTATGAACTCCTCAGCGACAAGAAACCCAATGTAAGTTATTTCAAAGTCTTGATTGCTAAATGCTGGATTAGAGATCCTCACCACACCTCTAAATTTGCAGAAAGCACATGAAGGTTTTATGCTTAGTTCAAGTAAGGACTACACACCTATAGAGTCTTCAACATCGCACTTCACAAGATTGTTGACACTGTAGATGTCTTGTTTGATGAAACTAATGGCTGCAAAGAGCACCTACCTTACATGTTAGGCGAACCATTTTGAGATTCTATCAGGTTCAAGGCAGCGAGGATGTCATTCCCTCTTGAAGAAACTGTTGAAGAATGCATTCACTGTCTGTGAAGAGCGTCGAGTGATGCACTGAAGATAATGCTGAAGAAAATGGTCTGAGGAAAATGATCAAATTCCTCGAAGACAACCAGCTCATCCTCGCGTTGCAAAAGAAGTGCAAGTTGACAAGATCATCGATGACATTGAGCGCGGGTCCTCTCACTCACTCAAAAGCCTCACTCCTATCTAACTTTTGTGGGCACTATGCTTTTGTCTTTATCACAGAGCCCACTAAGGTAGATGAAGCATTCTGGGCGAGGTGGATTAGGGCTATGCAAGAAGAATTACATCGATTCGAGCTCAACAACGTGCAGGAACTGGTCAAGCGTCCGAGATCCTCGCAAGCATAATATCATTGGCACAAAGTGGATCTATCGCAACAAGCAAGATGAAAATGGTCTTGTGGTGAGGAATAAAACACGACTAGTAGCTCAAGGCTACCTGTGAGTTGAAGAATTGATTTCAATGAAACTTTTGCACTGTCGCTAGACTTGAGTCTATTAGCATATTACTACGCCTATGCTAACCATCACAATATCACTTTATATCAAATGGATGTGAAAAGTGCATTCCTCAATGGTAGCTTGAGGAAGAAGTATATGTTACTCAACCCCGGGTTTTGAAGATCCAAGAATCGACAAAGTCTTGAGACTAAATAAGGCCCTCTATGGCCTCAAGCAAGCCCCTCGAGCGTGGTATGATACATTGAAGGAATTCTTCGTGAAGAATGGCTTCACACCATTCACTCGACCCTACTCTCTTTACTAAATCCTATGATGGTGAACTATTTGTGTGCCAAATATATGTTGATGATATTATCTTTGGTTGTCTTGACCAGCGTTATAGTGATGAATTTGCCTATATGATGAGTGAAGAATATCAAATGTCTATGATGGGAGAGTTGAAATTCTTCTTAGGTCTTCAAATTAAATCAACAACACAATGGCATATTCATATCTCGGAGAAATACCTCAAAGATGTCTGAAGAAATTCGGCATGCAAGATTGCAAAGGTGTCAAAATTCCTATGCCCACAAATGGCCATCTATGCACTAATGAAAATGGTATTGACTTGATCACAAGGGTATACCGCTCCATGATTGGTTCTTTATTGTACTTATGTGCATCTAGGCGGATATAATGCTTAGTGTTTGCATGTGTGCCCGATTTCAAGCTACAGAAGGAATCACACCATAAGGCTGTGAAGCATATTCTTGATATCTAGCTCACACACCAACACTAGGATTATGGTACCCCAAGGGCTCTACTTTTGATCTCATTGGATATTACGACTCGACTATCTTTGGTGATCGTGTGGACATAAGTCAACATCTGGTACTTGTCATTTCCTCGGACGATCTTTGAGTGCATTGGTCCTCGAAGAAGCAGGCGTATCCTTTGTATCTCTGCGGAAGCTAGAATACATTCTTTGCTGGCTCGTGTTGTGCTCAATTACTATGGATGAAACAAACCCTCAAGGACTACGGCATCAACGTGAAGAATGTGCCTCTCTATTGTGATAATGAGAGTGCCATCAAGATTGCTCACAACCCAGTTCAGCACTCGAAGACAAAGCACATTCAAATTCGTCATCATTTTCTTATTGATCATGTGTTGAAGGCGACATCTCCATCCGAGCATGTGAAGGCGAAGAATAGTTAGCTGATATCTTCACTAAGCCCTTGGATGAAGAGATTTAGCAAGTTGCGGTGTGAGCTAAATATCTTAGAATCTTGAATGTTCTTTGAAAAGGCACACATTCTAACACTTATGCAAAATTGATGACTTAGATGTGCAACACATGAAGCGTTTTCTTCAATCAATGAAGAATAACACTCTAAGTGTGAAGAAATTAATGAAGAATTTGATTCTCGAGAACCCTCGACAATTATGCAGCGGTGTCTGAAATCATCATTCTTATCTGATTGGAGTCCTGAAACCACCAAAGTTGAAAATCTTCAATTTGAGTTTTCCTCGGTTTTGAAATTCTTGAGTTTTCAAATTCTTCAACTTTGCAAATTCTTCACTATTTCCGTGTCTTTCTTCATTGGCTATATATATATATATATGGATTTATGTCCTCTACAGCATTCACTTATGGCTAATTCTTCAAGTCGCTTTTTTACGCTAAGTAGAATGTGATGGGACCCTTCCCTCTATGCTATACTACCCAATCCATTCACAAATTCTTCATGTCGCGTTCTACTTTGAAACTCGTTCAAAATCTTCTTTATGTCCTTGACAGGTGAAGAAATTGCGAACGGAACTTTAAAACTGATCTTATCAAACCTTCGCTTTTACCGCTCAAACCGTTCCGCATCCCATGATGCATTATTATATTATATACGATGGTTACGATCTCCACTACCGATGCGTGGGTGACACATGTCGTGAGAAGGAAGCGGTCGAGGGGCATGTTCGTCCTAAATCTTGGACGATCCGTTTTTCACCGTGTCTATAAATACCCTCTCTCCCTTCCTCACTCTTTTACTCCGCTCAACCTCTCTCTCTTTCGAGCTCCTCGAAACCCTAAGCGCCGCCGCTACTCCATCGTCGCCGGTGAGGAAAAGCTTCTTGCCTTGACCTCGTCGCGCGGCGTACTTTCACGCCGACCGTGGAAAATCTTCACTCCGCCGTCACGTAGCTGATTTCCTCTGCCAAGTTAGGCGGGGAAGATCTGAATGGACGAACTTCCCAACTGTTCATCTCAGTTAATCGTGTTCTTCACTTGGTGAAATTAAAAGTTACTTTTATTTACGCCTTGATTCTCAAATCTTCTTCAAATTCTTCAAAGGTGTTTATTTTCAAATTCCTCACACATATGAACACCTCACATCTCTTGACTTCGTTTCTCTAAGCAATGATTTTCTTCAAGATTCCTCGGTTGTGGATCTTGATCTATACAACTCTGGAACCTAAGACAAAAACGCTTATTGAAATTCTTCAAAGCTCATCTGGTCAAAATCCTCAAAACTTGTTCTTTTTGAAAAACCTTACGAGAAGCATATGACCTCTCCAAATTCCTGCACCTATACTCTGTTCACGGTACAAATGTCACTTGCTGAATCCTAGGTTCTCATCAACTTAACTCATTTGCAGCGTTCCTCGAAGAAAAACTGCACACTTCTTGAGAGAACTCAATTGTTCAATTTCCTCACACGAAGAAAATGGCGGATGGTAGAAGCTTGCGTGAAGGGAGAAAAGAAACACGAGTCATGGCGGCATTGAAATCCACGAGGAAATATATCTTGACTCATGCACACAGATGAGAAAGCAAAAATCAGCATAAGGTGCGTATTCAGAAGATTGAGCGGAGATGGGCACGGGAATGGAAGGAATACGGATATGTAACTCCTAAGTACATGAAGAAATTAAGCTTTGAATCCTCCATGCCCAAGAGCTCCTTTGGCACTGGCCAAATAGCTGATCCCACTAGCGTCAAGCAGCGGTGAGGACTTTCTGATGAATGGGCTAAGCGTAAGCAAAATTGGCAAAGCAAGCAAAGAAGCGGTGAAGAAATTCAATGAGGATTCTGCTTGCTGCCTTTGAGTCTCGGTCAAACAGGAAATCAATGCAAAAAAGTCGCTAATAAGCCAAGTGCTTCATCATCATGCCCTCACGGCCAAGTTCCTCAATGACACCCTCCAAGCCAATTCCTCACACTACTACTGTTCCATCAAAGTCCTCAACAGCTCCGTCCAAACCTTGGGTTCTGTGCACCTAGCTACATGTCAAAGGACTGCTGGTTTCTCAATTGCCTCGAGCATCTCTGCAAGTTCCTCGGCTGCCCCAATTCTTCATCGGCCCGACTCTGCTGAAGACAAAAGCAATAGCTGGGCGTGGTCCTCGGCCTAGCCCAAGGAAGAAAGCGACTTGTAGTCCACGTGCCATCGATGATGAGGCATCGATGAAGAACTTGAAGAAATCATCGAGAGACCGCCAAGTTAGGGCCGCTAGAGCCAAGGGTACATCTGTGCCCTTTGCTCTCTTGGATCGAAGAAAGTCCTCGACTTTATTGATCTACGGCACAATGATCCCAATACCCCTCGCCTGATCTTCATTTGACACTGGTCAAAGTCATGCCTTGACTCACTTCATAGCTGAAGAAAAATGGAAGTTTGAGAAAGCGAGGAAATCAAAAAGGCTCAATCTGGAAGGAAAGGTTCACGAAGAAAGCGTTGTCAAGATGACACACGGCTTCTCCAAATCAAACTGAAATTCAAAACCTCAGCAAGAACTTGACACATACTATGCTGATTGGCAAGTAGTCAAGACCAGATTAAATCGATCGATGAAGAAAATCACAAGTGTTGCTGCACTGCGCAACTTGAGATTCCTCAGGTTGAAACCTCGAGTTCATTTCTTTGAAGAAAATGCTGATTCGGGCTGATGATCCCATTCCGGCCCGGAAGAAGAAACTGCCGAGGCACCCACTAGTAGTGCGCTGAAAAGCTGCTCAAGGCAGAGGCTGCATCGGTTGCTCTGAAAGCTGTACCAAATTCCTCGGCTCCTCCTGCGCCAATTCAACTCCAATTCTTCCATCCGCTTGATGTGAAGAAAACCAAGGCTCGAGCGAGAGCTGCTGTGAAAGAAAAGAAAGCATCGGCGCGTCAGATTCTTATTGCGAAGAAAATGAAGCCAATGACCAGCTCCATTGAAAACCAATTGATGCTATTCCAATTTCCTCCATTACCATCAAAGGAAGTAGTTCCTTTTGGAGAAGAATATGAGATCCCAACGGATCGATGAAGAACATCAATCTCTGCCTTCGTCGGAGAAAATTGATGAAGAAATTGAAGTGGAAGCAATCCCTTCAACCCCATGTAGCGACCCGACCTCAGGCGGTCAAGCCTCTGTGTTTCTTTGTGCCATCCACAGATCGGTATCTTTGCACCACGGTACATCAATGTATATATCAAAGTGCAATCACATGTATAATTAACGTAAAACTGATATATACCTCATAAGTCACAATGAAACAAATAGTGGGTGTGGAGTCCATCAAGCGCCATCGGCGGGTTGAGTGTAGACCGTAACCACTGTATCGTAACTCTTACTAAATCGAGAAATATCTGCAACATGATACGTTGCATCCGTGTAGAATCGATTACATTGAATATACGGCAAGATCACAACATGAGAAAGCAGATGATAAAACTATACTATATGCAATATGGCTTTGTGGCTCACGTATACGGGTTTTGTTTTGCATAAAAGCTGGTTTATTTTCCCTACATCAAAGGAATAAGCTGGGTCTGTACTATGGAGTTTTCTATCATGACATGGTTCCACCAACCGATGTCTCATAGCCCAAAATCATCATAAGTTGCCCACAATTAAGTTATCAATCCGGTGTTGAGAGTTCGAGATAGATCCAAGTCCGGAGGCTCAAATTGTCCGTAGCAGGGACACGGCTAATCGATTAGGTTTTAACCCTCTGCGAGTTTGTACACTTTACCCCAAGATTGATCCCTCTTTTCGTTCTCGCACTTTAGGGTGTTTGAGAACAAGATGGCCGAAACATGGTCTTAGAAGAGTTCCCGACCACTGTCGGTGCTCATCCAATCCTACCGTAGTTCTACATCGCTAGCACCGTCCAGCGGAGTCACAACTAAGGTCAACCAAGCGAGCCCATAGTGGCTTGCGGTTGTTTGAGTAAGCTTCGGGCATGAAGTATTCTTCCGTCTCTTTGAGTGCAGGTGAAGCTTTCCGCCAAGATGTCATGGCGCTTATCCATGCATCGACCAACCACTGGATTCTCGGGTGCCCGTCAACCATCCTTCACCCGATGGTGTGTATTGAATTCTTGTCTCGAGTCTTGAAGTCTTGAGGCCTTGAAGATCTGATCCTGCAGATTCCATCATGGAGTTATCGTCATTGGCGTAGATCCTCCATTCTCCACCACTCGAGCACTCATACCAACCCGTCTACTATAGCGTAGCATTAAAATAAATAACGTCCGGGCTTGTGTAGCAGGGTGATGGGTTCCTACCTCATGCATACTACTCAACTACAAAGATTCAATATCACTCTTTTGGAGGGATTGTTGCGAAGATGACACTAGATGCAATAAAACACATAGGTATGAAAAACATGGTCAAAGTGAACTTGCTGGTAATACTTGATGAAGATAACAACTATTTGACATGGGAAAATGACTTGGTAGAACTAATCGTCACTCCGTTGAAAATCTATATAGTCAAACATAGCATTCATATAAGCAAACATCCTAGCAAACAATTTTAACACTCATAATAACAATTAAAAACAAAAACTCAATAATAAAACTCCAACAAAGTCAAAGAAGCTTCAAATAAAACTAGAAAGAAAAACTACCAGCGAAAATCTATGACTTTGCTACAAGCATCTAACATAGTTTTGCCCTAAGTAAAAAAAAACTTAACAACAATTAAAACACTAAACTAATAATTTAACAGAAAATAAAAAGTAAAACAACTAAGTTAACAGAAAGTATTTTTTTCATAAAATTTTATTTGCAAAATAAACAAATAAAAAGCTTTTATAAAACTCTAACTATGACCTATAGAAGGTTTCATACAAAACTAAGGAAAATAAAATTTTAAAATAAAAATAAATTTTCTCCTGTTGTCTAACAGAAACACAACTAATTTTGTCAAAAGTGACAAAAAGAAATAATGTAAAACTAATAAAAACAATAAAGAAAAAGCTAAAACAGAACTAATAATAAAACAGTACTATTTTGCTAAAAACCTAATTTAAATTAACCTCGAAATAAAATACTAAATACTACTGGATAAACAAAGGTCCTAGAGACCAGGAGCAAAAAGAATCGAGAAAATAATATTCCTAACTCAAAATATCTCAAATCTAGTGATTTGAGAAAATTCATCTAAACACAAATTTAAACTGCTCAAATATGAAATACAATTGAACTAACAGAAACTTCAGCAAATTTGTGACACATAGCAATTGGAATCACTCAAAAATACTAAAAATCTAAAAGATATGAATTTTCTAAGATTGCTATTTTCTGAAAAAATGAATTACAGGATTTCGTGGATCTCACGGAGTAGTCGTCGGAGTTGGGGAAGAAGATCGGATCCGATGTTGCAGTTGCTCCTAGAGAAAGGAGATCACGGGGCGGTGGAGAGAGATCATATAAACCTCGGGAGAGGTCATTTATATTGGGAGGGAGGGCTTTGCTTGGGGTAGGGACAAGAAATAGACTAGGATTAGGAAACAAAGAGGAAAAGATCTAGAAACAAATCGGAATAAGCGGAATAACGAACGGGATCAAATCCTACTAGGATTTGTAAAAGAATAGGAAACCTGGCTCCTGGCCCCCTAAGTGCGTCGATGGCCTTGGCCTTGGGCCTTGGCCCTTGTTCGGCAGGTATGCAGCGATTTTTTCTCTTTTTTTGAGAGACAACAAAACAAAAATAATAAAATCAAATAAAATTTTATATAGGCATATAATATATCAAAATTTTCATAAAAGATTTTCTACAACATGAACACTATTTTAGCTTCAAATAAAAGACACACAAATTTTAATAATTCACACAGTGCTACTGGTCCAATAAAATCCAATAGAAATCATTTTTTAAACACCAAAATGACTTCAAATTAATTTCTCTACAATTTTCTGATGTAGGGAATCATGTTACCCTATTTTCCATATATTTTGTTTTTGGAGAAAAATAATTTGGATAAAACTCAAATAACTCCAAATTGGAAATAAATTCGAAAGAACTTTGAATTTATTTCTTTGAAAGTCCCTACTCATATTTCATATGTTTTGAAGAAGTCATTTTATCTTCGCTCGTGAAAATCATTGAGTTGCATAAAGTTTCAGAATTGGAAATATTTTCCAAATGAAATTCAAATATTTTCAACACCCCTTGTCATTTAACTAAATGGAAGAAGTCATGTCATCTTCTCTCCAGGGTTTTGTGATGAAGAGTATTTGAATTCACGAAAAGCATAAAAGCAAAAATGAAAGTTTGGGAAAGTCCTTTTATTCCCTCTCATTTAACTTTCAAAAAGTTTCGAATTCACTCACTTTCAGTCAATCAATCAAACAATCAATCAAAACTATCTATTTATTATAACATTCCAAAATTTAGAATTTTGGGATGTTACAAATCTACCACACTTAAAATGAATCTCGTCCTCGAGATTCGGAGAGGTTAGCAAGAGATAGGTTAGGGTTTGGGGGTCTTCTCAAAAATCCATCGATCGTCTCCGGGTCTCGGGTGCTACCACCCTTAGAAGCATTGTTACGGTTCCATCAAAACTCAGATACTCCATCCTTATTCTTGATGAAGGTCGGTCTTCTCAGATATTAAGGATAATTCCTTCTCTGGGCTCTTCCGGTAGTGGCATAACCTTTTCCTCAATTCTTTTGTCATTTACTCTTGGTAAGGTTATTCGAGACTGGTCTTCATAGCTGACGGTCCGCACCAATTCTAAACAAATATCGGTATCTCATGGTGGTCAACAATTTATGGTTTCCCGCAAAAGCGGTGCAGGTTGAACCTCACCGTATAACCTACGGTTGGCAACAACCGCCGTGTACAAGGGAAAAAATACCTATACCTTTCTAAGGTTTAAACAAGGTTTTGATCGTCGTTTCTCTACTATAGGTAAGTCACTTAGATTTTACCATCCCATATAGCAAAGCGAATAATAAGAGTAAGTCGGTATGGTGATCAATCCATCCCGCACCCAAATCATTACCTTGTACATGGTTTAGCGAATCTCGCATTCTAACACTCGGTCATCCTCACAAGCATTGCAGAATTTCTCTTGTCGACGAACCAAGTTCGAATAAATCCATGGTTTCTGCAAGCCAAACAAACATCTATCGTTCCTTAACAACTCTCAGGTTTTGCGTAAACTCCTATAGAATCGTCGGTTGATCAAATCGCAACTTCGCGAGGTTTTTCCTTCACAAGAGTGTGCTTGCTTCTTGGCAGGTCCTGGGCCTGTGGGTTATGGCCCATCTCATCACTTGCAATCCTTGAACACATCCTCGGGCAATCGATCATTATCCCAACATCCAACTTCAGCATACTTAAAATCCATCCAATTGTCTTGTCTCTTTTCCTTATATTGGCACCAAACTAAGGCGTGCTTACTCGGGCTCATCATGGAATTTCCATTGATCCATATTTCCAACATCATACCTCATTTACGTCCAATAGTAATTTATCTCTTCATCCTCGTGGGATATCCCACATACCGAGATAAAACTTATACTTATGAAGTCCATACTCCCTCCGTGGAACATCATTATCCTTTCGAGGTCAAGCGTCCCCATAGGGGAATTTTGGCCATCTCGCATGGCACTTCTTCAACTTGGAAGCGTGAAACACATCATGAACTCTGGCAGTCCTTCGGTGACTTCAACTTGTTGGTAACTTCTCCCATCGCTCCAAAACTCAAGACGGTCCTAAAAATCTAGGGCTAACTTTCCCTTAACTCCAAATCGTCTAACTCCTCACAGAGAGGACACATGAAGACATGCTCTGTCTCCAATTTCATAGACTACCTCCTTGCGGTTTTGAGTATGCATAACTATTCTGCTGGGTGAGCTACTTTCGGTCTATCTCGAATCAACTTAACATTCTCTTCCGATTCCTTGATCACATTTGGTCCAAACAACTGATGGTCTCCAACGTCATCCCACACTCTCTTGGGGTATCAAACATATCGAGACAAAACTCATATTTATTTTGTCTGAAATCCATTCAGTGGGTATCCTTATCTTTTCCAGGGGTCAATGGTTCTTACAGGGTACTACCACCCTTAAAATGAAATTCACAAATCCATCCATAGACCATATTTCTCATATCCTCGAAAATGGTCAAAATCTTTGTTCACAGGGTAACAACTCCTACAATTAAACATATGAAAACATGTCACCTTAACTTTATTGATTTCATGAATCCATTACAAACTCTGAGCACTCATTACATAACTCAACTCATCGAACTCATGAAAATGAAATTGTTTTCTACTACTCTTGTTTCCAATATCAAAATTCCAACTACTCAACTCCAGCTTTCATCTTGTCGGGACATAATGTCCTGCTTCCTTGCAATGAAAACACATAACTTTCGATAAGCCTTTGGGCTTCTTGGAGATGGTGCCTGCTCCTTGAGTTCCTTGCTTCCTTTCGAGACAATGATTGGCATAATGCCCGACGTCCTTACATTCAAAACAGGTAATATGACTCTTGTCCCTCTTTGCTGAAATTGGGTTGTTACGAGGGTGTCTTTGTTTTCTCTTCCGGTTTCTTTGTTCGATCAATCCTTTTATTCCCCGTGGATCAAACTCTATTGCTTCCGTCGGGAAGTATCCAGATACTCTTTTCTTTCCTTGGTGCAATCGTGAAAATGTCCTTCTTCTCCACATGAATAGCAGGCATTGAAGTAAAATCTGTTGAGGCCTTCTCCATCGTGGTCTTCAACACATTCCTTCATCACATGTTCTTTCATAACTTCTCGGAGGGCTTCTTTCATTCCTTATTCCTGCTCCTGAATAGTTTGTTGCACCATGGGGTAAATGTGACACTGGGTCGGGTAGTGGGTGGTTCCTTCACACAAGGAACAAGTCACCTGACTAGTTGGGCATTCCTCAGCTGGGTGTTTCTCCTCACAATGAGGGCATCCATCCTTGTGTTCCTCCTGGGTGTGTCCTATTTCTCCGCAAATCTTGCAGGCACAAGGTTTATTTCTTGGTGTATCATGGTGCTTCCGGATAAGACGAGATCTTGTCAGAGTCTTCTTGAATTCTTCCCAAGTCTTTGCTCCATTCCATCCCTGTATAGCTTGACACATCTGCCACCATGTTGCAGCACTTCCTTCAAAGTACTGAAGAGCGTACGATACTTCATTCTTCCTTGAAACCAAATTGCTCCCGAAGTGATTCTCTATGTTCCTGAATCCATAGCTCTGCCTCCGGCTGAGTCTTCGGTCCAGAGAATATCAGTCCAACTTCATTCATTAACTATGGGGTCCAAAAGTTTTGGGATGAGATATGAGAGAGGTGGGGAGGGATACACACAATACAAACAATATTTTTTTTGAAAAAAACGGGTTTTACTTTGTGGCTGTCGGAAAACATCAAACAAATGACAGCTCACAAATCGCCGCATCTAACGTAAGTGTGTAATGAGGTTTGGTCTTCTAAAGGTCAAATAATTCTTCAGAACTTCAAATTCTTCAAGTCTTGAGTCTTCAATTGTTGCAGCTGCAATTCTTCCAACGCATGGTGAAATCCTCTTTACTCTGAAATGGCCATCGGTTGTCCGATATCTTTACTTCTTGGAGCGGCTTGATTGATCCTCCGTGTGGTCAAAAGGAAAGGGTATATTCTAACTATTTGAGGTGAGAGTGTCTATTTGATAAAATCTGAAAAGATGAGAAGTAAGAGTCTTTTTGAAAATAAAGTTTTAGAAATTTCCTGTCCTAGGGCTTTCCGGTTTCTAGGGTCACGCCTCACATCAACATGTGCTCGATACCATTCTTGAGCGACCCTACCTCGAGACGGTCAAGCCTCGTGTATCTATGCCATCCATGGATCAGTATCTTTGCACACAGTACATCAATGTATATATCAAAGTGCAATCACATGTATAAATAACGTAAAATGATATGTACCTCATAATACTCAGTGAAACAATCAAGCGGGTGTGGAGTCCCATCAACGCCATCGGCAGGTTGAGTGTAGACCGTAACCTCTGTATCGTAACTCTTACTCGTCGAAGAAAATCCTGCAACATGATACGTTGCAGCCGTGTAGGTCATTACATTGAATGTACCGCAAGATCACAACATGAATAAACAGATGGTAAAACTATACTATATGCAATTTGGCTTTGTGGCTCTGTATCTGAGTTTTGTTTGCGTAAAAGTTGATTTTATTTTCCCTACATCAAAGGAATAAATGAAGTCTGTACTATGGAGTTTTCTATCATGACATGGTTCCGCCAACCGATGTCTCATAGCCCAAAATCATCATATGTTGCCCACAATTAAGTTATCAATCCAGTGTTGAGAGTTCCGAGATAGATCCAAGTCCAGATGCTCAAATTCGTGAATCGGGACACGGCTAATCGATTAGGTTTAAACCCTCTGCAGAGGTTTGTACACTTTACCCGCAAGATTCGATCCCTCTTTTACGTTCTCGCACTTCAGGGTGTTTGAGAACAAGACGACCGAAACATGGTCTTCCGAAGAGTTCCTCTGACCACTGTCCGTTGCTCATCCAATCCTACCGTAGTTCTACATCTGCTAGCACCATCCTAGCCAGGGTCACAACTAAGGTCAACCAAGCCAGAGCCCATAGTGACTTGCGGTTGCACAGGTAAGCTTCCGGGCATGAAGTATTCTTCCGTCTCTTTGAGTCTGGGTGAAGCTTTCCGCAAGATGTCATGGCGCTTATCCATGCATCCCGGCCAACCACTGGTTTCTCCAGGGTGCCCGTCAACCGTCCTTCACCCAGTAGTGTGTATTGAATTCTTGTCTCGAGTCTTGACGTCTTGAGGCCTTGAAGATGCAGTCCTTGCAGATTCCATCATGGAGTTATCGTCATTGGCGTAGATCCTCCATTCTCACACCACTCCGAGCACTCATACCAACCCGTCTACTATAGCGTAGCATTAAAATAAATAACGTCCGGGCTTGGTAACAGGGTGATGGGTTCCTACCTCATGCATACTACTCAACTACAAGGATTCAATATCACTCTTTGGAGGGATTGTTGCGAAGATGACACTAGATGCAATAAAACACATAGGTATGAAAAACATGGTCAAAGTGAACTTGCCGGTAATACTTGATGAAGATAACAACGCGTCGAGAAAATGACTTGGTAGAACTAATCGTCACTCCGTTGAAAATCTATATAGTCAAACATAGCATTCATATAAGCAAACATCCTAGCAAAAAATTTTAACACTCATAATAACAAATAAAACAAAAAAAAAACTCAATAATAAAACTCCAACAAAGTCCAAAGAAGCTTCAAATAAAACTAGAAAGAAAAACTACTAACGAAAATCTATGACTTTGCTACAAGCATCTAACATAGTTTTGCCCTAAGTAAAAAAAAAATTAACAGCAATTGAAACACTAAACTAATAATTTAACAGAAAATAAAAAGTAAAACAACTAATTTAACAGAAAGTATTTTTTCATAAAATTTTATTTGCAAAAAGAAACAAATAAAAGCTTTTATAAAACTCTAACTATGACCTATAGAAGGTTTCATACAAAACTAAGGAAAATAAATTTTTAAAATAAAATAAATTTTTCTCCTGTTTTCTAACAGAAACACAACTAATTTTGTCAAAAGTGACAAAAAGAAATAATTTAAAACTAACAAAAACAATAAAGAAAAAGCTAAAACAGAACTAATAATAAAACAGTACTGTTTTGCTAAAACCTAATTTAAATTAACCTAGAAATAAAATACTAAATACTACTGGATAAACAAAGGTCCTAGAGACCAGGAGCAAAAAGAATCGGTCAAAATAATATTCCTAACTCAAAATAGCTCAAATCTAGTGATTTGAGAAAATTCATACAAACACAAATTTAAACTGCTCAAATGTGAAATAAAATTGAACTAACAGAAACTTCAGCAAATTTTTGACACATGGCAATTGGAATCACTCAAAATACTAAAAACTCTAAAAGATATGAATTTTCTAAGATTGCTATTTTCTGAAAAAATGAATTACAGGATTTCGTGGATCTCATCGGAGTAGTCGTCGGAGTTGGGGAAGAAGATCGGATCCGATGTTGCGGTTGCTCCTAGAGGAAAGGAGGTCACGGGACGGTGGAGAGGAGATCATATAAACCTCAGGGAGAGGTCGAGGCGGGCGGCGGCACTTGGCGGCGGTGGTGGTGCTACTCTGCTGCCATGGAGAGGAGAGGAGAGAGAGGAAAGGTGTTGGTTTGATGTGTTGGAGGGGGTGCTTGGGTATTTATATTGGGGAGGGGAGGGCTTTGCTTGGGGTAGGGACAAGAAATAGACTAGGATTAGGAAACAAAGAGGAAAAGATCTAGAAACAAATCGGAATAAGCGGAATAATGAACGGGATCAAATCCTACTAGGATTTGTAAAAGAATAGGAAACCTGGCTCCTGGCCCCTAGGTGCGTCACGATGGCCTTGGCCTTGGCCGGCCGGCCGCTGGCTTGGCCTTGGGCCTTGGCCCTTGGCCCGGCGGGGCGCAGCGATTTTTTTTTCTCTTTTTTTTGACAGAGACAACAAAACAAAAATAATAAAATCAAATAAAAATTTTATATAGGCATATAATATATCAAAATTTTCATAAAAAGATTGTCTACAACATGAACACTATTTTAGCTTCAAATAAAAGACACACAAATTTTAATAATTCACACAGTGCTACTGGTCCAATAAAATCCAATAAAATCATTTTTAAAATACCAAAATGACTTCAAATTAATTTCTCTCCAATTTTCTGATGTAGGGAATCATGTTACCCTATTTTCCATATATTTTGTTTTGGAGAAAAATAATTTGTATGAAACTCAAATAACTCCAAATTGGAAATAAATTGAAAGAACTTTGAATTTATTTCTTTGAAAATCCCTACTCATATTTCATATGTTTTGAAGAAGTCATTTTATCTTCGCCGTGAAAATCATTGAGTTGCATAAAGTTTCAGAATTGGAAATATTTTCCAAATGAAATTCAAATATTTTCAACACCCTTGTCATTTAACTAAATGGAAGAAGTCATGTCATCTTCTCTCCAGGGTTTTGTGATGAAGAGTATTT
>JAHIAM010019617.1:0-10909 GCA_021605205.1 Aegilops longissima
ACCACATTAGGACATTGTCTTCATTAATCTGAACCCAAGCACACTCCTAAAGTTTTGCATGACCTTGCACATATCCTTCCACGGAAGAGCCACAATCGAAGTTCCTTGGGTACTCTGCCATGATAGTATGAATCCCAAATTAAAGACACCCATGGGGTATCTTTTTATTAAGAAAGTTATTTGCATGCTTCTTCAGTAGTGCAACACTCGAACACCAGTTAAGGATACCAAGGCCTCCCTTGTTTTGGCCTGCAAATGAGTTCCCAAGCAGCAAGAGAAGGGCAGATCCCCTATTTTTCCTCCGAGGCATTGTCTGAATTCTCTCAATTGCTTAAGAATGCCCGGCAAGCACGCCAAACTACCAAGGAAAAAATGGGCATAGAAGACAAAGCGGAGTTGAGCGTAGAGTCTTTCCCCTGATTTAGAAAAGAGAGCTAGCTGTCATTCTCCTCTCCATGCATCCACCATAGGCATGAAATCAATCATTTGGGTCTTGTATGGTGCTTTGGCGACCGACTATTTGTTGGTACATATTTTAGCATTCGGCCGATAATGCATGCGTATGTATCAGTTTCCCTACTCACGAGTGCATTAAATTTTTTTACGATCAATAGTCGGTTGTAATCTGACTTTTGCCAACACACATTAGTAGGGAATTCTGAGTGCGTGGCGTGGTGGAGGCGATGACAACGCCGCACCCTCGAGGCGCTCAGTTCTTGTAGTTGTGCTAGCTTGTCCATGGGCATGGATGTAATTTTTATTGCTTCACGAGTTCTTGTATTTTCAGCGGATCAATCTTTTGTTCTGCAAATTTTGATATATTATATGTATTTTTCTGAATTAGGATGATTTAGTTATGATTTTTCAAGTTTGAAAATTGCCCTATAGTCGGTTTGTGTCTCAACGGGACTATAGAATGAACCACTAGTGCGGTTCGTGTAGCACGAACCGTACTAAAAAGTTGGCCCTTTAGTACGGTTTGTGCCACAAACCGGGACTAAAGAGGCTTAATAACTGAACCGGTACTAAAGGTTCAACACGAACCGGGACTAAAGGGGCTTGTAGCGCGGTGGTACTAAAGGTTCAACACGAACCGGCACTAATGCATAACCGTTCGACCGGTACTAATGATACCATTAGTACCGGGCCCAAAATCGAACCGGGACTAATGTCTGAAAGTCTGAGAGTCAAGAACTCTTTAACAGTGATCAAGGGTCCTTAACATAAGAAAAGAGCAGAAATCTTAGCTGAAGGCAAGACACCTGATCATCAAGCTGCCGGTTGTCGGACCACATTAGGACAGTGTCTCCTTCATTAATCTGAACCCAAGCACACTCCTAAAGTTTTGCATGACCTTGCATATATCCTTCCACAAAGAGCCACATCGAAGTTCCTTGGGGTACTTCATGATAATGAATCCCAAATTAAAGACACCCATGGGTATCTTTTTATTAAAAGTTATTTGCATGCTTCAATGGTGCAACTACGAACACCAGTTAAGGATACAAGGCCTCCTTGTTTTTGGCCAAATGAGTTCCCAAGCAGCAAGAGAGGGCAGGCTCACCTATTTTTCCTCAGGCATTGTCTGATTCTCTCAATTGCAGAATGCCGGAGCACAGCCAAACTAAGGAAAAATGGGCATAGAAGACAAGGAGTTAGCGTAGTCTTTCCCGATTTAAAAGGGCTATGTCATTCTCCTCATGCAGTCCACCATAGGCATGAAATCAATCATTTGGGTCTTTAGTCCTTGGACCGACTATTTGTTGGTACATATTTTAGCATTCCATACTCGTTGTATTTTCCCTACTCACGGTTTAAATTTTTGATCAATAGTCGGTTGAATCCTTTGCCCACATTATAGGAATTCTGTGCGTGGGTGGAGGCGATGACAACGCCCACCGAGCGCTCATTCTTGTAGTTGTCGCTAGCTTGTCCATGGCATGGATGTAATTTTTGCTTCGAGTTCTTGTATTTTCAGCGGATCAATCTTTTGTTCGCAAATTTTGATATATTATGTATTTTCTGAATTAGGATGATTTAGTTATGATTTTTCAAGTTTGAAAATTGCCCTATAGTCGGTTTGTTCACGGACTATAGTAACTTAGTGCGGTTATGCCGAACTAAGTTCCTAAACCCCGGGACTAAAGCTCTACCAAATAAAAGTTCAACAGAACCGGGACTAAAGGGCTTGTGGCGAACGGTACTAAGTTCAACACGAACGCACTAATGCATACGTTCGACGGTACTAATGATACCATTATCGGCCAATCAACAGGACTAATGTCGAAGTCGAGTCCAGAACTCTTTAACGTGATCAAGGTCCTTAACATGAAAAACAAATCTGCGAAGAGACACGATCATCAAGCTGGTTTGGACCACATTAGGATGTCTCCTTCATTAATCTGAACCAAGCACTCCTAAAGTTTTGCATGACCATATATCCTTCCACGAAAAAGCCCATCGAAGTTCCTTGGGGTTCTGTGATAGTATGAATCCCAAATTAAAGACACCCATGGGGTATCTTTTTATTAAAAAGTTATTGCATGCTTCAGTGTGCAACATTGAACACCAGTTAAGGATACCAAGGCCTCCTTGTTTTTGGCCAAATGGTTCCCAAGCAGCAAGAAGGGCGGCTCACCTATTTTCCTCGGAGGCATTGTCTGAATTCTCTCAATTGTTAGAATGCCGGGCCCAAACTACCAAGGAAAAAATGGGCGCAAGGATTAGCGTAGTCTTTCCCGATTTAAAGAGGCTAGTGTCATTCTCCTCTCCATCAGTCCACCATAGGCATGAAATCAATCATTTTGGGTCTTGTAGTGCCTTGGCGACCGACTATTTGTTGGTACATATTTAGCATTCGGCCGATAATCTCGTTATGTATAGTTTTCCTACTCGTCTTAATTTTTTGATCAATAGTGGTTGATCTGACTTTGCCAACACTGGAATTTGTGCGTGGGTGGAGGGCGATGACCGCACCCTCGAGCGCTCATTCTTGTAGTTGTCGCTAGCTTCCATGGGCATGGATGTAATTTTATTGCTTCAGAGTTCTTGTATTTTCGCGGATCAATCTTTTTGTCGCAAATTTGATATAATATGTATTTTCTGAATTAGGATGATTTAGTTATGATTTTTCAAGTTTGAAAATTGCCTATAGTCGGTTTGTGTCTCACGGGACTATAATAACCTGGCGGTTGTAGCACGAACCGGTACTAAAGTTCCCTAGTACGGTTTGTGCCAAACCGGGACTAAAGCTCTCCGAACGGTACTAAGGTTCAACACGAACGGGACTAAAGGGCTTGTGGCGAACGGTACTAAGTTCAACACGAACGCACTAATGCATAACCGTTGAACGGTACTAATGATACCATTAACCTCAACGGACTAATGTCAAGTCAGAGTCAGAACTCTTTACATGATCAGGGTCCTAACATAAGAAAGGCGGAAATCTTAGCGAAGGCAAGACACCGATCATCAAGCGGTTCAACCACATTGGGCGTGTTCCTTCATTAATCTGAACCAACACTCCTAAAGTTTTGCATGACCTTGTATATCCTTCACAGAAGAGCCACAATCAAGTTCCTTGGGTACTTCCATGATAATGAATCCCAAATTAAAGACACCCATGGGTATCTTTTTATTAAAAGTTATTTGCATGCTTCACGTGTGCAACATTACGAACACCAGTTAAGGATACAGGCCTCCCTTGTTTTGGCCCAAATGAGTTCCCAAGCAGCAAGAAGGCAGGCTCACCCTATTTTCCTCAGCATTGTCTCAATTCTCTCAATTGCTTAAATGCCGGACACAAACTACCAAGGAAAAAATGGGCATAGAAGACAAAGGAGTTCGTAGTCTTTGATTTAAAAAAGACTATGTCATTCTCCTCTCCATCAGTCCACCATAGGCATGAAATCAATCATTTTGGGTCTTGTCGGCGACCGACTATTTGTTGGTACATATTTGCATTCGGGATAATGCGTTATATCTTTTCCTACTCACGTGCATTAAATTTTTTGATCAATAGGTTGTCTGACTTTGCCAACACATTAGTAGAATTTGTGCGTGGGTGGAGGCGATGACAACGCCGCACCCTCGAGGCTCATTCTTGTAGTTGTCGCTACTTGTCCATGGCATGGATGTAATTTTATTGCTTCAGTTCTTGTATTTTAGCGGATCAATCTTTTTTCAAATTTTGATATATTATATGTATTTTCTGAATTAGGATGATTTAGTTATGATTTTTCAAGTTTGAAAATTGCCCTATAGTCGGTTTGTGTCTCACGGACTATAGGTAACCTAGTGCGGTTGTGCGAACGTATAAGGCCTTAACCGGGCCCGGGCTAAGGCCAACGGTACTAAAGGTTCAACGGGGACTAAAGGGCTTGGCACGAACGGTACTAAAGTTCAACCGAGACAATGCATAACCGTTCAACGGTACTAATGATACCATTAATGCAGGCCAAACGAACGGACTAATGTCACGAGAGTCCAAAGGTTCAAGAAAACTCTTCAAACAATCATCTGGTTAGACCACATTAGGGTGTCTCCTTCATTAATCTGAACCAACACACTCCTAAAGTTTTGCATGTGCATATATCCTTCCACGAAGAGCCACAATCAAGTTCCTTGGGGTACTCCCATGATATGAATCCCAAATTAAAGACACCCATGGGTATCTTTTTAAGAAAGTTATTTGCATGCTTCAGTGGTGCAACACGAACACCGATTAAGGATACAGGCCTCCCTTGTTTTGCCAAATGAGTTCCCAAGCAGCAAAGAAGGCAGGCTCACCTATTTTTCCTCGAGGCATTGTCTGAATTCTCAATTGCAAAATGCGGGAGCAGAAACTACCAAGGAAAAAATGGGCATAGAAGACAAGGCGAGTTGCTAGTCTTTCCCCTGATTTAAAAAGGTAGTGTCATTCTCCTCTCCATGCAGTCCACCAGGCAAAATCAATCATTTTGGGTCTTTGTCCTTGGCCGACTATTTGTTGGTACATATTTTAGCATTCGCGATAATCACGTTATGTATATTTCCCTACCGGTTTAAATTTTTTGATCAATAGTGGTTGATCTGACTTTTGCCAACACATAGTAGGAATTGTGCGTGGGTGGAGGCCGATGACAACCCGCACCTCGAGCGCTCAGTTCTTGTAGTTGTCGCTAACTTCCATGGGCATGGATGTAATTTTATTGCTTCACGAGTTCTTGTATTTTCAGCGGATCAATCTTTTGTTCGCAAATTTTGATATATTATATGTATTTTTCTGAATTAGGATGATTTAGTTATGATTTTTCAAGTTTGAAAATTGCCTATAGTCGGTTTGTGTCTCACGGACTATGGTGAACTAGTGCGGTTTGCACGACCGTACTAAGTTGGCCTTAGTACGGTTTGTGCCAAACGGGACTAAAGCTCTAACTGAACGTACTAAAGGTTCAACGAACCGGGACTAAAGGGCTTGGCGAACCGGTACTAAAGTTCAACACGAACCGCACTAATGCATAACCGTTCGAACGGTACTAATGATACCATTATCGGGAAAATCGAACAGACTAATGTCACGAGTCAGGTCAAGAACTCTTTAAGTGATCAAGGGTCCTTAACATGAAAAGCAAATCTTAGCGAACAAGAACACGATCATCAAGCTGCGGTTGTAGACCACATTAGGCATGTCTCCTTCATTAATCTGAACCACACACTCCTAAAGTTTTGCATGACCTATATCCTTCCAGAAAGCCACAATCAAGTTCCTTGGGTACTTTGCCGATATGATCCCAAATTAAAGACACCCATGGGTATCTTTTTATTAAAAGTTATTTGCATGCTTCAATGTGCAACATGAACACCGATTAAGATACAAGGCCTCCTTGTTTTTGCCTCAAATGAGTTCCCAAGCAGCAAGAGAGGGCAGGCTCACCCTATTTTTCCCAGGCATTGTCTGAATTCTCTCAATTGCAAATGCTGAGCACAAACTACAGGAAAAAATGGGCATAGAAGACAAAGCGAGTTGAAGCTAGTCTTCCCGATTTAAAGAGGACTAGCTGTCTTCTCCTCTTGTCCACCATAGGCATGAAATCAATCATTTGGGTCTTGTAGTGCCTTTGGCGACCGACTATTTGTTGGTACATATTTTAGCATTCCGCGATAATCGGTTATGTATCAGTTTCCCTACTCACGTATTAATTTTTGATCAATAGTTTGATTGACTTTAACACATTAGTAAATTGGTGCGTGGGTGGAGGCCGATGACAACGCGCCCTCGACGCTCATTCTTGTAGTTTAGCTTACATGGATGTAATTTTATTGCTTCACGAGTTCTTGTATTTTCGGATCAATCTTTTTCGCAAATTTTGATATATTATATATATTTCTGAATTAGGATGATTTAGTTATGATTTTTCAAGTTTGAAAATTGCCCTATAGTCGGTTTGTGTCTCAACGGACTATATGACCTAGTGGTTGTGCGAACGCTAAGTTGGCCTTAGTACGGTTTGTGCCAACCGGACTAAAGGCTCGTAACCGGTACTAAGGTTCAACGAACGGGACTAAAGGGCTTGTGTACGAACTACTAAAGGTTCAACGACCGGCACTAATGCATAATTCGAACGTACTAATGATATTTGGCCAAATCGAACGGACTAATGTCACGAGTCAGAGTCAAGAACTCTTTAAGTGATCAAGGTCCTTAACATAAAAGCAAATCTGCTGAAGGCAAGACACCGATCAAGCTGCGGTTTCGGACCACATTGGAAGTGTCTCCTTCATTAATCTGAACCAACACTCCTAAAGTTTTGCATGACCTTGCATATCCTTCCAGAAGAGCCACAATGAAGTTCCTGGGTACTTGCCATGATAGTATGAATCCAAATTAAAGACACCCATGGGTATCTTTTTATTAAAAGTTATTTGCATGCTTCAATGTGCAACATTACGAACACCAGTTAAGGATACCAAGGCCTCCTTGTTTTGGCTAAATGAGTTCCCAAGAGCAGAAGGGCAGGCTCACCCTATTTTTCCTCGGGCATTGTCTCTGAATTCTCTCAATTGCAAGAATGCCCGCAGCAAAACCAAGGAAAAAATGGGCATAGAAGAAAGGAAGTTAAACTGTCTTCCCGATTTAAAAAGGGCTAGTTATTCTCCTCTCCATGCAGTCCACCATAGGCATGAAATCAATCATTTGGGTCTTGTATTTGGCGACCGACTATTTGTTGGTACATATTTAGCATTCGCGATAATCTGTTTATCGTTTCCCTACTCACGTGCATTAAATTTTTTGATCAATAGTCGGTTGATCTTTTTAACATTAGTAGGAATTAGTGCGTGGGTGGAGGCGATGAACGCCGCACCCTCAGGCTCGTTCTTGTAGTTGTGCTATTGTCCATGGGCATGGATGTAATTTTACTTCGAGTTCTTGTATTTTCGGATCAATCTTTTGTTCGTTTTGATATATTATATGTATTTTCTGAATTAGGATGATTTGATTTTTTCAAGTTTGAAAATTGCCCTATAGTTTTGTGTCTCCAGGGACTATAATAACTAGTGCGGTTGTGCCGAACGTACTAAAGTTGTTAACTTTCGGGACTAAACTTCGACGGTACTAAAGGTTCAACACGAACCGGGACTAAAGGGCTTGTGCGCGGTACTAAGGTTCAACGAACCGCACTAATGCATAACGTTCGAACCGTACTAATGATACCATTATACGGGCCAAATCGAACGGACTAATGTCGAGTCGAGGTCAAGAACTCTTTAAGTGATCAGGTCCTTAACATAGAAAGAGGAATTTACGGGAGCACGTATAAGTCCTTTGACCTTGAACCCTAAATCTAACCAACCTCCTAAAGTTTCAACCAACTTCACGAAAGACAAAGTTCCGGGACCCATATGATAACCCAATTAAGAACCATTATCTTTATAAAAGTATTGCAGTCTGAGTCAAAACCTTAGATACAGGTCCTTTTTGAAAGAAAAGAAGGCAGCACCTATTTTCCCGGGTTTTTTCCAATTCTTAAATCCCGGGCAACTCCAAGGAAAATGGCTGAAAAAGGGGAAGCGTTTCCTGTTAAAAAGGTATGATCCCCCGCACCATGGATAATAAATTTTGGTCTTGGTAGGCACATTTTGGTACAATTTCTTGTTCATCATGAGTTCCCACCGGATAATTTTTTCTGGGTTGTCTGTTTCCAAAATTATGAAGCTAGGAAAAGGCATGAGGCCAGTTTGTTTCCCTGTTAGGCTGTGTATTTTCTCGAGTCATTTAGCGATCAATCTTTTGTCTTTGTATTAGATTTTGTTGGTATTATTTATTTTCGGAAATTGTTATCGTTTTCTCAGGCATAAATTACCTAGTCGGTTGTAACCACAAAGTGTTTGCGTGGCCAAGGACTAAAGGCTAATCCTGAACCGGTACTAAAGGTTCAACACGAACCGGGACTAAAGGGCTTGTAGACGAACCGGTACTAAAGGTTCAACACGAACCGGCACTAATGCATAACCGTTCGAACGGTACTAATGATACCATTAATAGGGCCAAAATCGAACAGGACTAATGTCAGAGAGTCCTGAGAGTCAAGAACTCTTTACGATGATCAAGGGTCCTTAACATAAGAAAGAGCCGAAATCTTAGCGAAGGCAAGACACCTGATCATCAAGCTGCCGGTTTGACCACATTAGGGATGTCTCCTTCATTAATCTGAACCAACACACTCCTAAAGTTTTGCATGACCTTGCATATATCCTTCCACGAAGAGCCACAATCAGAAGTTCCTTGGGGTACTTGCCATGATAGTATGAATCCCAAATTAAAGACACCCATGGGGTATCTTTTTATTAGAAAGTTATTTGCATGCTTCAGCATGGTGCAACATTCTGAACACCAGTTAAGGATACCAAGGCCTCCCTTGTTTTTGGCACAAATGAGTTCCCAAGCAGCAAGAAGGGCAGGCTCACCCTATTTTTCCTCGAGGCATTGTCTCTGAATTCTCTCAATTGCTTAAGAATGCCGGAGCCAGCCAAACTACAGGAAAAAATGGGCATAGAAGACAAGCAGTTGAACTGTAGTCTTTCCCCTGATTTAAAAAGAGGAGCTAGCTGTCATTCTCCTCTCCATGCAGTCCACCATAGGCATGAAATCAATCATTTGGGTCTTGTAGTGCTTGGCGACCGACTATTTGTTGGTACATATTTTAGCATTCGGCCGATAATCAGCGTTATGTATCGATTTCCCTACTCACGATGCATTAAATTTTTTACGATCAATAGTCGGTTGGCAATCTGACTTTTGCCAAACACATTAGTAGGAATTCAGTGCGTGGGTGGAGGGCCGATGACAACGCCGCACCCTCGAGGCGCTCGAGTTCTTGTAGTTGTCGCTAGCTTGTCCATGGGCATGGATGTAATTTTATTGCTTCCTGAGTTCTTGTATTTTCAGCGGATCAATCTTTTGTTCTGCAAATTTTGATATATTATATGTATTTTTCTGAATTAGGATGATTTAGTTATGATTTTTCAAGTTTGAAAATTGCCCTATAGTCGGTTTGTGTCTCAACGGGACTATAGATTAGTGCGGTATTGCCGTAAAGTACCTGGTTGGCCCAAACCGGGACTAAAGGCTGTGCAACCGGTACTAAAGGTTCAACACGACGGGACTAAAGGGCTTGTGTTCAACGGTACTAAAGGTTCAACGAACGGCACTAATGCATAACCGTTCGAACCGGTACTAATGATACCATTATCGGGCCAAAATCAACGGACTAATGTCAGAGTCTGAGGTCCAAGAACTCTTAACGTGATCAAGGGTCCTTAACATGAAAAAGCCGGAAATCTTGCGAAGGCAAGACACCTGATCATCAAGCTGCCGGTTTGGACCACATTAGGCGTGTCTCCTTCATTAACTGAACCAAGCACACTCCCTAAAGTTTTGCATGACCTTGCATATATCCTTCCACCGAAGAGCCACAATCGAAGTTCCTTGGGTACTTGCCATGATAGTATGAATCCCAAATTAAAGACACCCGGGGTATCTTTTTTTAAGAAAGTTATTTGCATGCTTCAAGGTGTAACATTACGAACACCAGTTAAGGATACCAAGGCCTCCCTTGTTTTTGGCCTGCAAATGAGTTCCCAAGCACAAAGGGCAGGCTCACCCTATTTTCCTCCAAGGCATTGTCTCTGAATTCTCTCAATTGCTTAAGAATGCCGTGACAAAACTACCAAGGAAAAAAATGGGCATAGAAGACAAGCAAGTTGAACTAGTCTTTCCCTGATTTAAAAAGGAGCTAGCTGTCATTCTCCTCTCCATGCAGTCCACCATAGGCATGAAATCAATCATTTGGGTCTTGTGGTGCTTTGCGACCGACTATTTGTTGGTACATATTTTAGCATTCGGCGATAATCATCGTTATGTATCAGTTTTCCCTACTCAATCATTAAATTTTTAGATCAATAGTCGGTTGGCAATCTGACTTTGCCAAAAATTAGTAGGGAATTCGTGCGTGGGTGGAGGCGATGACAACGCCGCACCTCGAGGCGCTCCAGTTCTTGTAGTTTCGCTTGTCCATGGGCATGGATGTAATTTTATTGCTTCGGTTCTTGTATTTTCAGGGATCAATCTTTTTGTTCTGCAAATTTTGATATATTATATGTATTTTTCTGAATTAGGATGATTTAGTTATGATTTTTCAAGTTTGAAAATTGCCTTATAGTCGGTTTGTGTCTCAACGGACTATAGAATGAACTTAGTGCGGGTTGTAGCGGAACCGGTACTAAGGTTGGCCCTTTAGTCGGTTTGTCCTGGGGACTAAGGACTTTATGAACGTACTAAAGGTTCAACGAACGGGACTAAAGGGCTTGTGCACGAACGGTACTAAAGGTTCACACGAACGGCACTAATGCAACCCGTTCGAACCGGTAC
>JAHIAM010019619.1:0-13189 GCA_021605205.1 Aegilops longissima
AATTCTTGGCGAAGGGCCGCGGCGTTGCAGAAACGCGCTGAGCACATCTTCCGTGTCCCCATCTCTGCTGGTATATGTGGAGGCCGGGTGGCGCGCCTCCTCCGCGCGGAGGCAGGGCTGGCGTCCCAACTGTCGCCGGACGGGCCTCGCCGAGGCGGGACTGGCGCCGGCCGATCCCGAAGAAAGAGCTCAAGATCGACTTCAACCAATGTCGTCCATGACCACGGAAGGAGCACCAGAAAGCTGGCTGAGCCGGGTGAGCTCGTGAAGGGAAGACAGCAGGCTCATGAGCTCGGGACCCTCGGTTGAGCAGGTCACCTCTCCGGCCAGGTGAGTGGTAAGGCGCCCGCTGAACTTCGGCGCACCAAGGACCCGACAAGCGAGGTGAAGCTTGGGGAGATGGCCCTTGGCCGTCTCCATAAGTCCAAGTCGGCGGAAGGACCTGAAAGGTCACGATCAGCTGCAGAACCAAGAAAAGAGAGGCGGAGAGAAGAGGACTTACTCGTCCGTGGCGAAGTACCTCCTGCACTTCAGCAAGCGGCAAGGGCGATCATCACCACCCGAGGCCTCCTTCCTCTTGCGGAGGGCCGCGAAGTCTACGTGGAACCGGCTGTAACACCCTGGATGTAAACTTCCCCTTTTTGGGCAATATATCAATTTGACCTCATCCAATTCTTGTGGGTTCTTGTCATGCTTGGCCTCTTTGGTTTGTTTACTTGTTGGGTTTTCTCTTTTCTTGTTTTGCTCTTCTTGCCTTATTGCATTTGTGCCTATTGTCATTTTGCATTCCCTTCTTATCATGTGGTTGTGGTGTTCCCTTACATGTCATATGATTGTGGTTTTCCTTGCATGTCATGTGGTTGCTTATGCCATCCTCCTTGCATTACCATCCTCCTTCCCTCTACTTCTTTCTCTTTCAAGTGTCATATAATTCCCTCCTTCAATTAATGTTCATCTTCTCCTAATAATCTTGCTTGTTACACTAAACCTCCACCAAATATTTCCTCATTTAAAGTTGTTATGGTCAGGTTCAAAAATGGCACAAGTTTGAAGCATTTCCAAACTTGCATTATTTTCTACCTTTAAAATGTCCATTTCAATTTATTTAAATAGAGGAGAATTCGAGGAGTGTGGGGATATTTTCCTTTCACTCTAAATCTTTTCATTTCTCCTGTACTTCTTTTCTCTTCCTTTTATTTTAGAAAAGGAAAGAGAGGAGGAAGCGTGAGCAGCGCAGCCAGTGATCCCTCTCCACAGGCCCGGCCTCCAGCCCGGCCCAGCTCCCAGCAGCCCGCAGCCCGAGAGGGCGCCAGCCCGCTCGCTCTCTCCTCTGCCTTCGCTCACTTGCCTCCTTGCCGCTGCCCCCGCTAGTCCCCTTCCACGTGGCAGCATCGGCCCCACAGCGGTGACAGGCCGTGCTTCTCACCCACCTTTCCCTCTCCTCTCATGGCGCCATGGGGACCCAGGCTCGGGAAACACGAGCCGATTCCGTCGCCCTAGCCCCTTCTTATCCCCTCGCGTCCAATCGAGCCTAGGGTTTCCCTCTCCCTCTCGCCCCGCCGCCCGAATGGCGGATCCCCAAGATCGCCGCCCTTTCGTTCCGGCGCATCTGAAGGCGTGGCCTCCGTCGCCAGCGCTCTCCGGCCACCCGACCCAGCGGCCTTGTCCATCTCCTTCCTCGTCGTCATCTTCGTCCACGGCGTCGACTCTGAGGCCGGATCGCCAAGTCCGGCGGCGCCTGTACCTGTCTTCCTCTCGGTCGGGTTCGGCGGATCTTGAGCTCGAGCTTCGTCGCCGTCAGCCGTCTCCGTCGTCGATTCTTTGTCCTAGGGTAAGGAGGTATACCCCTCTTCCTCCTGCTCCTCCTCCTTCGCGTTAGTTCACCGTAGTGTGGAGGTCGGCCCGTGTCTTCGTCGCTTCGCCATGCTCGGCGTGTTCACGATTTTGGGTTGAGTAGTGTCACTGGCAGCGTAGATGCCGCTAGCCGCTCGGGCTTGCCCTTCTTGTTCGTGGAGTTCCTCGTGCGTGTCGTGCGTGTCGGTATGAGCCCCCTAGCCGCCGTGTCCTCGCCCGGCGTCGTCGCTGGTTGTTTCTGCCTCGAGTAGGGCCTGTTAGGTGGTCAAGTAGCTAGCGTCACTGGATCTTGTCGAACTCCCTTCCCTAGCGAGCTGGTGCATTGCCCGCTCTACCACCATGGCGACACAGGTTCGAACCCGGTAGCGCCCTCCCCCTTTTATTTTCTTTGTTTTCGCGCTCCTCCGCTTGGCTCTGCAGCAGCGATGATTAGAGACCCGAGCCCTTCTTCTGTCGATCTCATGCGATAGCCCGGTGGTAGCAGGTGCGGGATTCCACCGGGGAGACCCGGGTTCGAATCCCCCCTGGGGCTCTTTTTCTTCCCCCCTTTTTAATCCATATTCACCCCTGTCTCTATGACAGTGGGGCCCCTTTGTCAGCCTCTCAGCGCCTCCTCCATGTTTAGTTTTTTTTCTTTTACCCTAGTTTCCATATCTGGTTTGATTCCTTCTCTGTTTTAGGCAAGTCCAAATCTGGACATTTCCAAATCTGGAAATTGCCATTTCTGTCATTTTTCCTTTTTAGGCAGGTTTTGACTTATTGTTTTTGTGATGATTTTTCTAATGCAACCCTAACATATTATATATGTTTTTGGGGTAGAAAAATCCCACCAACTCAGTGGTGGCATTAGTTTCAGCTTTTGGGCAAGGTTGTGATCATGTCCTTTTGCATCATGGTTATGTGTTGTTTTCTTTGGGCATGTTTACTTGAATCTTGCTATGAGGTAGTTTGCACACATGCATGGCTTTGTTTCTTCATGTTGTTATCGTAGGTTTCTCACCATTCTTGTTTTGCCGTCATATCCAACCCGTGCATCCGTTTCCGGTGATCTCTATATCGATTTCTAACGAAATCATCTCACCTTTCCGATGGCATGCTTGGTTTGCCAAGATAATGCCTGGTTTTCCGTTTACCTTCCGGAGTACACATATGCTTTGCATATCCCATCATTGCATATCATGTCATGTTTTGCATCATGTTGATTGTGCACTGCACCGTGATTTATTGTGGTTCCTTGTTTTGTTGTTGCTTTGGGTAGGCGGAGATGAGAAGCGCTACGAGGAACTGTTGAGAGCGTTTTCGAGGATCAGGCTTTCGACAACTCGAGAACATTGCGAGCAAGATGATCATACCCTCGAAATCACTTCTATCTTTGCTATGCTAGTTGCTCGCTCTTTTGCTATGCCTATCTTGCGATGCCTACCACTTGCCATATCATGCCACCTATATTGCCATGTCAGCCCTAACCATCCTTTCCTAGCAAACCGTTGATTGGCTATGTTACCGCTTCGCTCAGCCCTCTTATAGCGTTGTTAGTTGCGGGTGAAGCTGAAGTTTGTTCCTTGTTGGAACATGGATATGTTGTTCCTCTTTGGAACATGTTTACTTGTTGGGGATATCACAATATATAAATATACTGCTATGATTAACACATCTATATACTTGGTAAAGGGTGGAAGGCTCGGCCTTATGCAGTGTTTTGTTCCTCTTGCCACCCTAGTTTCCGTCATACGGTGTTATGTTCCTTGATTTTGCGTTCCTTACGGTTGGGTGATTTATGGGACCCCCTTGACGATTCGCTTTGAATAAGACTTCGTCGGCAAAGGCCCAACTTTGGTTTTACCATTTGCCACCTAAGCCTTTCCCGGGTTTCGCGAGCCGAGGGTCATCTTATTTTTAACCCCGGGCCAATGCTCCTCTGGTGTTGGTCCAAACTAAACCACTTGCGGTGCCACCACAGGCAACTTGGGGCATCTTCGGTTGCCGTCGTCTCTTGCTCATCCGGATGTGCCACGAGCGAGATATGTGCAGCTCCTATCGGGTTTGTCGGCTGTCAGGTGGCTTTGCTGGTCTTGTTTTATTCTTTGTCGAAATGTCTTGTAGTCGGGATTCGAGATTGATCGGGTCTTCGGTAGAAGAATATCCGCCGTTGACCGTGAGAGCTTATAATGGGCTAAGTTGGGACACCCTGCGAGGTAATATCTTTGAAAGCCGTGCCATGCGGTTATGAGGCAGATGGGAATTTGTTAATGTCGGTTGTAGAAAACCTAAAGTTGACCTCAATTAAAATGCACATCAACGCGTGTGTTACCGTGATGGTCTCTTCTCGTAGTCAGGGAAGTGAACTGATGTTGGAGTTATGTCGGCGTAAGTAGTTCGGGATCACTTCTTGATCAATACTAGTTTCACGACCGTGCTTTGCTTCTCTTCTCGCTCTCTTTTGCGATGTAGCCACCATATATGCTAGTAAGCTTGCTGCAGCTCAACTTTACTACCATGTCCTCCTTAAGCTTAAATAGTCTTGATCTCGCGGGTGTGAGATTCTTTGAGTCCCGTGACTCTGAATACTTCAAACGATTGCGAGTTCCGATGAGGCGGTCGAGATGATTCCACCGAGCTCAAGTGGGAGTTCGGCGAGGCGTGGTCGTTACTATGTGTCGTTTCGGATGATCGGTAGTGGTGCCCGGTTGGGACGATTCGAGGATCTGTGTTAGCAGTTGGGGTATCTTCTTTTATTTTGGTTCCGTAGTCGGACCTTGAGTGTACTCTGAATGATGTATGTTTAATTATGTCTTGTGTGGCGTGGCGATTGTAAGCCAACTATGTATCTTTCCTTAACTATTACATGGGTTGTGTGAAGATTACCTCACTTGCGACATTGCTTTCAATGCGGTTATGCCTCTAAGTCGTGCCTCGACACGTGGGAGATATAACTTGCGCATCGGCGTTACAAGTTGGTGTCGAGCCTTCCCGACAAGAGCCCCTACTAGATTGTTTCTTGGCGTTGTTGAGTCTAGAATGGAAAATGTTTTGAGTCTTAGGATTATATATATCGGAGATAGGATTCTTTTACTTCCCGGTCCTTAAATCGCTCTGGTGAGGTATCTGGCGTAAGTTTTGACTCTTCTCTTCTCAAATTTCACTAAAATTTTTTAGGATCACGTGGGTATCTTGGAATCGTTCGATGGTTTTGTGCGAGAACATTGTTCTTGGTGCCTCGACATTTAGGGGTTGTGGCGGTGTCCGGGAGTTGAGCTCAGGGTGTTGTCGTCACAATTTTATCGTTGCGATTCTGGAATACGAGTTTTGCCGACATCGAAATCTCTTTTGTGCAGTTGTTGGTGAGATAACGATAGCCCGATCTTGTGGCGAGTCTTGAATATTGCCATGACTTGTACAGCGGATGTTTTTGAAGGTCGGTACCACGATTTCGAGGATTTCTTGGTTATGTGTTGTGGATGGATCTGTTGGATCTAGGTATTGTTAGTTTGGGTGATATATTTTGTGTCCCTGTATCCCCAACACCAGTTGCATAACGAAAGTTTCGGGAGTTTATAGGTGGGAATTCTAGTAGCTTACAGGATATTCTTTCCGCGGATGTATGATTTGAGATTGGGGTTCAACGTCTAGTGGTCCGCCCATTCACGGTCGATTCTGATGGTGTGAGGCGTCTTAAAGAATCCTTGGCTATGCTGATTCGGGGCGTCTTGTTAGTCATTCGTGGCGTCCGCTATCGTCGTGTCCGTGTGGGCCCACCACGAACACTTTGGCGAAATCTCTATCATGTGTTTGTTCCGGCTCATTCTAGCAGCCAACCTTTTGTTTTGAGTTGTGATATTGAATTGTTTCTAAGGCAGATGTTGTTTCCATATCTTTATCTAAGTGGCTTCTCACCTTAATGGATGTGTGATGATTAACTTTGGATTTCATTCGTTCATTCTTGTTGAATGTTTATTGTGAAGACTATATGTTGCAATTTCTATCCGTTGATTCTACTTATCATTTGTCTATCAAAGGACTAACGGATGTCACCCTCTTGAGGATGGCTCCATGCAGCGTCGAATCCGGATGCAATGATGGGGATCGATCGAGATCCTCCACCTCCACCTCCACCTCCGCCTCGAGCGTGGCAAGCTATTATGGCAGCCACCAATGCCAATGCTCGAGATGATTTTGCAGCTCTTGCAGAAGCGTACTTTCGAGGGGCAAGGCAATCAAGGCAATCAAGGCAATCAAGGTCAAGGCAACAATCAGCCACACTTTGCTACCCTCGATCGGTTTCTCGCTAATCAGCGAAGTCTTTCGGTTTACGTGTTGAGGCCTTGAGCGGCGGCGATTGGTTAGTGGATATCTGCAAGCACTTTGGCTGTAGCAATGTCGGACACGAGGACTTTGTCAAGTTTGCATCGTTTCAACTCAAGGATCAAGCTGCTGAGTGGTTCGACAATACAAAGATTCGAGAGGAGGTCGTGTCATTACAGGATGAGTTCGCCGTGATTTCGAGCTCATCACATTCGAAGAGTGTTGTTGAGAGCAAGCGTGAGGAGTTCCGCAATCTCAAGCAAGGCACCTTGTCATCTATCAATACAATATCCAGTTCGAGGCTCGCTCGTTTTGCTAAGCAAGATGTACACGATGAAAGAGTATGATCTATCGGTTCGGAGGTGAGTGCGAGAAGATCGCAATTACCTCTTGTCTTTGTTTGAGCGGATAAGTATGATGATTTCTACAACATGGCACTCAAGCAAGCGGCTCAACTCAAGTGCGAGGCTTCTAAGAAGAGAATCGAGGGATGATTCAGTCCTCCTCGTCCTCTCAAGTGGCAGCCAAGCAGCGAAGTTTTATCTGCCCCTCCTCCGTTCCGTCGGCCTTACCGAGAGAAGAACTCAGGTGGTGCGTGGATCTTCCACCACCCAACCCAAGCTATCGAGAACAAGTCTAATTCTCAAGCTCCAAGGTCAAGTGCTCCTTACCACCGTCCGTTCTCGAGGTCACTTGCAACAAGTGTCGGAGAAGGGTCACTATCTTGAACAAGTGCTTCAACGAGGCGTCTTCCGCCTCCTCCTCCTGTGAAATCTTCCAGCAATGCAGTGGTCAAGCATAATCCCAAGTCTGCAAGGGTGAACATGATGAATGCAGCTCAAGCAGAGGATTCTTCAGATGTGCTAATGGGTAATCTTCTTGTTAATGATATTCCTGCAAAAGTCTTATTTGATACTGGTGCATCGCTTTCTTTCATCTCAAGACCTTTTGTTACCAAGCATGAGTTGGTGACACAAGAGATTCCTGTTCCTTTAAAGATCTTATCCCCGGGTAAACAGATGACTTCTCGAGTTTTCGTTCCGAATGTCGGTATCAAGATGGGCGATTATAGGTTTCTTTCTAAACCATTTGTTCTTGGTGACTCGGACATTGATCTTATTCTCGGAATGGGTGGCTTTATCGGCACAAAGCTCGGCTTGATTGTGCTGCCGGGGAAATTCAATTGACTCATTCTTCTAATGATGTGATCATTTATGCCTCTCGTGATGAAACCATTGGTTGTTTTCTCTCAATGAGAAGGCGAATTGAATGCCATCTCTCGATTCGATCGTTTGTGAGTACCAAGATGTCTTTCGGAAGAGCTTCGGGTATGCCTCCTCATCGGCCGTTGAGTTCGTTATCGATCTTGAGCACGGCACTTGAACCCGTTGCAAGTGTCCATACAAGCTTGGACTGATGAGCTGAGGGAATTGAAGAAGCTTTCGATGAACAAGAGCGTCAGGGTTTGATCGGACCGAGTTCATCTCCTTGGGGTTGTGGTGTTCTTTTTGTCGGAAGAAGGATGGCTCGGACCGACTTTGTGTCGATTACCGTCCATTGAATAAGAAGACAATCAGAACAAGTATCCACTTCCCAACATCAATGAGCTTTTGAGCAACTCAAAGGTGCTACGGTGTTCTCTAAGCTTGACCTTCGTATGGGGTATCATCAGTTAGCATTCGTGAACAAGATATTCCCAAGGCAGCATTGAGAACAAGCTTTGGTTCTTATGAATATCTTTGTCATGTCTTTCGGCCTTGTCAATGCTCCTCCAACCTTCTCTCGGATGATGAACTTCATATTCAATCCTTACACCAATGAGTTAGTCTTGGTCTATCTTGATGATATTTTGGTCTTCTCCAAGAATAAGAAGGATCATGCCAAACATTTGCGATTGGTGCTAGACAAGCTCGAGAGTATCGGTTCTATGCCAAGTTCTCCAAATGTGAATTCTGGCTTGATGAAGTGCTTTATCTTGGTCATATCATCTCTGCCAAGGGCATCGCTGTTGATCCAGAAGGTGTCATAATTGTGAATTGGGAACCTCCTCGAATGTCAAGCAGCTCCATGACTTTCTTGGTCTTGCAAGCTATTGCGAAGGTTTGTTGAGAACTTCTCCAAGATTGCAAAGCCTCTTTCCAACCTTCTCGAAGCGGGTGAAGTATATCGGTCTCCCGAGTGTGGCGTTGCTTTCAAGACTCTCAAAAGAAACTCGTCACAGCTCTGTTACGACTCCTCTGATGAATCCAAGCCTTATGAAGTTTTACGTGATGCTTCCCTTCAAGGTCTCGGTCTTTGTGTTAATGCAAGAAAGAGTTGTGGCTTATACCTCTCATGATTGAAGCCCAGAGAAGAACTACCCCTCTCACGATCTTGAGTTGGCGGCGATTGTCCATGCTTTGATTACTTGGAGACATCTCTTGTTGGGAAGGAAAGTGGACATTTTCACTGATCACAAAGTCTCAAGTACATCTTCACTCAGCCTAACCTCAACCTCGAGGCAGACTCGATGGGTGAAATGATTCAAGAGTACAACCCAAGTATTGAGTATACTCAAGGCAAAGCCAATGTCATTCAGGCGCTTTGAGCAGGAAAGCTTCTTGTGATCTAATCCTCAAGCCCTTTCGGCGGATCTCTGTGAATCTTTCCATAAGCTGAATCTTCAAGTTGTTCCTCAAGGCTTTCTTGCCAACCTCATAGTCTCTCCTACTTTGGAAGATCAGATTCGTGAGGCTCAACTTGGATACCATGGTGAAGAAAGTGAAGCGTGGTATTGACAAGGGCATTTCAAGTACAAGTGCTTCCATGTTGATGACAAAGACACTCTGTTCTTTGAGGACGGATTATGGTTCCTAAGGGTGATCTGAAAAGTCATTATGAGCGAGGCTCACAATTCGCTTCTATCCATTCATCTGGAAATGCGAAGATGTACCATGACCTCAAGCGTCATATTGGTGGACTCGAATGAAGCGAAATTGCTCAATTCGTGAATGAGTGTGATGTCTGCGAGAAGAGTGAAAGAGAACACCAAAGACCAGCTGGTCTCCTTCAACCTCTTGCTATTCTGAATGGAAGTTTGATCATATTGAAATGGACTTACGTGGTGGCTTTCCAAAGTCCAAGCGTGGAAATGATGCTATCTTCGTTGTCATTGACAAGCTTACTAAAGTGGCTCATTTTCTTCCTATCAAAGAATCCATCACTGCAGCTCGGTTAGCGAGCTATACACCTCGAGGATTGTCTCTTTGCGGCATTCCACAAGTGATCTCTTGGACCGTGGCAGCATCTTTACCTCCAAGTTAAGGAGTCTTTTGAGAAGGCCATAGGCACCAACATTCGTTTCAGCACAGCTTTCCATCCTCAAACAAGTGGCCAAGTCGGCGAGTTAATCAAATTCTTGAAGATATGCTCGGGGCTTGTGTCATTTCCTTGGTATGAAGTGGGAAGATTGTCTTCCATATGCGAGTTCTCTTACAACAACAGCTTCCAGCGAGTTGAGGCAAGGCCCCATTGAAATTCTCTATGGCGGAAAGTGCCGTACTCCTCTCAATTAGTGCAGAGGCAGGTGAGCGCCAACTTCTTGGCAATGACTTGATCCTGAGCGGAAGAAATGTGCAAGGTCATTATTGAGAATCTCAAAGCAGCATAATCGCGCGGAAGAGCTTTATGATGATAAGCACCGTGATGTGACTTTTGAAATCGGAGACCATGTCTACCTCGCGTCTCTCAATGAAAGGCACTCGTCAACCCGGTATCAAAGGAAGCTTGCCCTAGATCGTGGGTCCTTTCAAGATCATTGGGAAAAGAAGCGATCTAGCCTATCAACGAGCTTCCATCCAACTTTGCAAGCGTGCACGATGTGTTTCACGTGTCACAACCATAAGTGCTTCAAGGCTCTGAGCGCACTATCAACCGAAGATTGACCTTCAGAAGATCTCTCTTATCGTGAGCACCCGTTGCTATTCTTGAAGAAACGGCGCAAGACTGCAACAAGTCAATCAAATTCCTGAAAGTGAAGTGGTCACACCATTCCGACCGAAGCTACACGGGGCGCGAGGATCACCTCCGTTCAGTATCAGGAGTTCTTTCAGTCCTAGATCTCGGGACGAGATCCTCTTGTAGTGGTGGAGTGTTGTAACACCCTAGATGTAAACTTCCCCTTTTTGGGCAATATATCAATTTGACCTCATCCAATTCTTGTGGGTTCTTGTCATGCTTGGCCTCTTTGGTTTGTTTACTTGTTGGGGTTTCTCTTTTCTTGTTTTGCTCTTCTTGCCTTATTGCATTTGTGCCTATTGTCATTTTGCATTCCCTTCTTATCATGTGGTTGTGGTGTTCCCTTACATGTCATATGATTGTGGTTTTCCCTTGCATGTCATGTGGTTGCTTATGCCATCCTCACTTGCATTACCATCCCCTCCTTCCCTCTACTTCTTTCTCTTTCAAGTGTCATATAATTCCCTCCTTCAATTAATGTTCATCTTCTCCCTAATAATCTTGCTTGTTACACTAAACCTCCCTGCCAAATATTTCCTCATTTAAAGCTGTTATGGTCAGGTTCAAAAATGGCACAAGTTTGAAGCATTTCCAAACTTGCATTATTTTTCTACCTTTAAAAATGTCCATTTCAATTTATTTAAATAGAGGAGAATTCCAGGAGTGTGGGGATATTTTCCTTTCACTCTAAATCTTTTCATTTCTCCTGTACTTCTTTTCTCTTCCTTTTATTTTAGAAAAAAGGAAGAGAGGAGGAAGCGGCCAGCCCAGCCAGGCAGATCCCTCTCCACAGGCCCGGCCTCCCGAGAGCCCGGCTCCCAGCAACCCGCAGCCCAGAGAGGCGCCAGCCCGCTCGCTCTCTCCTCCTGCCTTCGCTCACCCGCTCTCGCTGACCCCGCTAGTCCCCTTCACGTGGGCGTCGGCCCCACTGGCGGTGACCGACCCGTGCTTCTCACCACCTTTCCCTCTCCTCTCGCGGCGCCATGGGGACCCGAGCTCGGAGAGCACGAGCCGCGATTCCGTCGCCCTAGCCCCTTCTTATCCCCCTCGCGTCCAAATCGAGCCTAGGGTTTCCCTCTCCTCTCGCGCGCCGCCGCCGAATGGCGGATCCCCAAGATCGCCGCCCTTTCGTTCGGCGCATCTGAGGCGTGGCCTCGTCGCGGCGCGCTCTCCGGCCACGACCAGCGGCCCTTGTCCATCTCCTTCCTCGTCGTCATCTTCGTCCACGGCGTCGACTCACGAGGCCGGATCGCCAAGTCGGCGGCGCCCATACACTGTCTTCCTCTCGGTCGAGTTCGGCGGATCTTGAGCTCGAGCTCGTCGCCGTCCGGCCGTCTCCGTCGTCGATTCTTTGTCCTAGGGTAAGAGGTATACCCCTCTTCCTCCTGCTCCTCCACATCGTCGTTAGTTCACCGTAGTGTAAGGTCGGCCGTGTCTTCGTCGCGCTCGCCATGCTCGGCGTGTTCACGATTTGGGTTGAGTAGTGTCAGGCGGCGTAGATGCGCTAGCCCGCTCGGGCTTGACCTTCTTGTTCCGTGGAGTTCCCTCGTGCGTGTAAATCGTGTCCCAGGTATGAGCCCCCTGCAGCCGCCGTGTCCTCGCCGGCGTCGCGCTGGTTGTTTACGCCTTCAGTAGGGCCTGTTAGGTGGTCAAGTAGCTAGCGTCACGGATCTTGTCGAACTCCCTTCCTAGCAGAGCTGATCATTGCCAGCTCTACCACCCATGGCGACACAGGTTCGAACCCGGTAGCGCCCTCCCCCTTTTATTTTGCTGTTTTCGCGCTCCTCCGCTTGGCTCTGCAGCAGCGATGGTTAAGACCGAGCCCTTCTTACTGTCGGTCTCATGCGATAGCCCGGTGGTAGCAGTGCGAGGATTCCAGGGAGACCGGGTTGAATCCCCACAGGGCTCTTTTCTTCCCCTTTTTAATCCATATTCACCTGTCTCTATGATGGTGGGGCCCCTTTGTCGACCTCTCGGCGCCTCCTCCATGTTTAGTTTTTTTCTTTTACCTAGTTTCCATATCTGGTTTGATTCCTTCTCTGTTTTAGGCAAGTCCAAATCTGGACATTTCCAAATCTGAAATTGCCATTTCTGTCATTTTCCTTTTAGGCAGGTTTTGACTTATTGTTTTGTGATGATTTTTCTAATGCAACCTAACATATTATATATGTTTTGGGGTGAAAAATCCCACCAACTCAGTGGTGGCATTAGTTTCAGCTTTTGGGCAAGGTTGTGATCATGTCCTTTTGCATCATGGTTATGTGTTGTTTTCTTTGGGCATATTTACTTGAATCTTGCTATGAGGTAGTTGCACACATGCATGGCTTTGTTTCTTCATGTTGTTATCGTAGGTTTCTCACCATTCTTGTTTTGCCTGTCATATCCAACCCGTGCATCCGTTTTCGGTGATCTCTATATCGATTTCTACGAAATCATCTCACCTTTCGATGGCATGCTTGGTTTGCCAAGATGATGCACAGTTTTCATTACCTTCGAGATTACATCGCTTTGCATATCCATCATTGCATATCATGTCATGTTTTGCATCATGTTGATTGTGCCTTTGCCGTGATTTATTGTGGTTCTTTGTTTTGTTGTTGCTTTGGGTAGGCGGGAGGCGAAGCTTACGAGGAACTGTTGAGAGCGTTTTTGAGGATCAGGCTTTCGACAACTCGAGAACATTGCAGGCAAGATGATCATACCCTCGAAATCACTTCTATCTTTGCTATGCTAGTTGCTCGCTCTTTTGCTATGCCTATGCTGCGATGCCTACCACTTGCCATATCATGCCACCTATATTGCCATGTCAGCCCCTAACCATCCTTTCCTAGCAAACCGTTGATTGGCTATGTTACCGCTTCGCTCAGCCCCTCTTATAGCGTTGTTAGCTGCAGGTGAAGCTGAAGTGTGTTCCTTGTTGGAACATGGATATGTTGTTCCTCTTTGGAACAGGTTTACTTGTTGGGGATATCACAATATATAAATATATCTGCTATGATTAACACATCTATATACTTGGTAAAGGGTGGAAGGCTCG
>JAHIAM010019621.1:0-31253 GCA_021605205.1 Aegilops longissima
AAGGTTCCTTTCTATTCTCGAATGGTAGGACCCGCGTACCAGCCGACCTTGGCTCGTTTGATCCTAAAAAAAAAAATAAAAACCGGGCTCGTGTCTACGGTGGTGTCGTAATGGCAATTAATAACAACCCATCGAGCCTCCGCGTTTAGTCGAAATATCGGTGGCAAATTCCAGCCCTAAAATTCCCTCATGTCCCGGTCCATAATACCCGATGAACAACGGAGGATGCTTTAGTAACTAGACAACGTTGTGTTCAAAAAAGTAACTGACAACGTTACCTACCGTGCGACGCAGTTCAATTCCAAATCCCTTCGCCAAGGTCACCTCAACTGCATTGCCTAGTACTACTACTACTACACCGGGATGAGCCAAATTGAGCCCGTTTGTTCATGCCTAGTACGGTTAATATATCGGGGAATGCCTTTGGTGAAAGATTATCCTTTTGCTCTTCATATATAACATGCAAGTCTAACTAAGCAAAATGTTTGACCAAATCCTTTCTTAAGAAATACAACGGACATATGTTGGCTTGAAAATTTATTGCATGATGCAAGTTATGATATTGTTTTGAATCCTGGATCTTAAATTTGAAAATCCAAAAGTGACCATAAATTCTTGCGAGCATGGTCACATGATATGGCACAAATATTACCCGTAATTTTTTCTTCAATTTGAGACAAGCTGCTTATGACAAGTTGCAAAATGAAGAGCCAAGGTATTTTGGAACAAAGACCTTACTTAAGGTGACGCTTTCACTTTGAAACCGTGGGCGTTCGTGCCGCCCGAGTCCCTTCTCATTGGCAGTGCCTCCGAGCAAGCGTGTGAGTCGGCAGGGCGTCGAACCCTCCGGTTGGAGGGGGCGTGTGAGCGGTGCTGTGCAGGCTCACCGGGAGGCCAGCCCGGCCAGGCTCCGCCCCCACCTTCGTCCCTGCTCCCACTTTAATGTCGCCCGGCAATTTACAATCAACCCCTTTTCCGGTATCGCTACAATCTTCTCTCTTCCTCTCCGATTCTCCTATCGTCTACCTCCAAAGCCTGACCTAGCGTCGCCATGCCGCATCACGATGCTGCCCTTAGTCTTCCGTTTCGAGGAAGACCCCAGCGGATCTCAAGAACATAAAGGCGCTTTGGGACAAGCTTGAAATGGCCTTGCGGGGAAGGCCCGCTTCCCCTCCCGTTCGCTCCGTCGCCCCCTCGCCGCGCCCATCCCGGCATTGATGGGCTGCCAGCCGCAATGGTCGCGAGCTTGATGCCCGGGGTTCCACGAGGTCCCGCCGACTTTCCGGCCCGTCCACCTACTGCGCATGCCCTTCGTGGGCAGCCTGCCTGTGCGGTGCCGGCACCCGCCCGCATGGGCTTGCGTAGCGGCGTCGTGCCGTGCGGTGTCGTGCACAAATGTCTCCCGCGCTGTTAGCGCCTTTGTCCCACGGGTGCGGTGCCCCCTCGGCGGCATGGATGGCCGTCGTCGACCGCTTCCTTGCCCGCCATTCCCTCCTCCCGTTGACCGCTCACGGAAGCGAAGTCCGGAACATGGTTGCCTTCCTTGAAGCTAGGGCCAGCGTCCGAGTACACCAACAATGGTGCAAAGATCCGCCCGTCGCCGTCGGCGGTGGGACGACACCGAAACCCGGAAGGCCGCTTCCCCCAAACGCCCCGCCACCGGCGTAATCTAAATTTGTCATAAAACGTTGGTTGCCATGCTTAAAATCCGAGCGTTTATCATTCGTTTATTTTAGATCGATCGTCTTATAATTTAAAGTTGGTCGGTGAGCGAAATCGTGGTTTGATCGATTGAATGTTATGCTGAAACCGTATCAAATTAAATATAACGTCATCAAGCCACATGTATTCCTTGTCATCAACGACCTAACGCTTCAATGTCGGCGCTCAACACATTTAGCGTGCATTAATTTCATGCCAAAAATAGTGCTAATCACATAATAACCGCAAATAATATCAACTTAATATCCCATGCATAATATACTTCAAATTGCGTGCATTGCGCTCATTGACTAGTGCTGCTGACGTGGCATGCCGTAACTTATGAATGCGTCGATATGGTCAGCGGCAACATGTGTCCGGATCCGGGTTCGCAGACCCTTAAATTCGAACTCTGGGTTGCGGGGATCCAACCCTCCACCGTCAAATCCTCGCCCGTCGCGGGATCTAAACTACTAACAAGAACAACACAAAGAGGCATAAGATTTATAGTAGTTGGGCCACCGTTGTGGTGTAATACCCTACTCTAGTTTGTGGTGTGTGGATTGCCTCGGGGCGCGAAAACGTCGGGAAGAACAGCCTCGCAAAGTGCATTTCTTGGTGGGTGTTTGCTAAGTGGTGCCCGTCGCTCTAGCGAGGCAGGTTTCTCTCTCTCCCGGATTCCGGGCTCGATCGATCGTCCCCCCCCCTGGTCGGCTACCCCTATTTATCGGAAGGCCAGGCCTCTTCCCAAATATTGGCGGGAAGGCGCCAACAATTAGCCATTTGAAGGGAACAGCGGGTACACTTATCCGACTAAAGTTGGTCCTTTTAAAGGCTCTAGTGATGATGCTGCTTGGGCTCCACGATGTGCATTCCAGCCGTTGGGGCTGGTCTTGGTCTTGTTGCACGAAGCGGATGCCTTTCTGATGCCCTTCGCCTTGCCCCTTTGCACCAAAAGAGGAAAGGAGGGCCTTTCTTGGGTGGCGCCCTGGCGCCCTTGTTCATCTTCGTCCGGGCACCTCGCGAACCCCCTTGAACTCTCCGCCTCCTCGTAGCCGCTGGCGAGGCGTGCGAAAGCTCTTGGTTCCGCCCGCAAAGCCCCTGCGAGTCTTGAGCTTGTGTTGGTGAAGTTGGGCGTCTGGGCCTCCTTTGACCGTGCGGGCCTGACGAGCAATCTGGGACCCCCGTTCCCAGCAGGGAGCCCAGGCCCCAGCCGCCCGGACGCCGTCGAAAAGCGGGGGCAAGTCTGAGCGTCGTCGCCAACCCCTTAGGCGGCGTGGCGTTGATTGGGGTGGCCGGAACGCGGGTTGATAATAGGGGCATCTTTCTTGCCTCCTTTACCTCGTTCTGCTCGATCCCTTTCTTGCGCCTCTCCTTCCTGTTTCCAAGTTGAGTCCCCCCTTGTGCCCTAACGTCATCGCTCCTCACCAAACCCGGGAACTGGTACTCTCCTTTGGACCCGACGTGTCGGCGAGCCTTGCCTTTCCCTTTGGCGGAAGCCTTGGTCCCAAACAGCGGTGTTCAAGGCGGCTCCTCCGCCCCGAGGGTGGTACCTTCACCCGTTCTTGGGCGCTTATTGCTGATCTTGTCCCTTCTCGAGTTCTTCTTCTCCATCTTGCCATTACAACATTCACGCTTTGCACCTCCATCCCAACCGTCCTTCTCACGGCAATCTTGCCTACTATTGCAAGGCCCATGTTGGGGTGAAGCCCTCGGTGGCCTTTGAGCCACTACTTCTTCCTCCGATTCTCCCGTGGTCCCGTCTCCGTCAAACCCCTCCTCTGGGGGCTATTGCCATTCAAACCGGGAAGCGGATTGAGGGCTTCAGGGCATGTGGGTCTTGGTGGATCCGGGGAACCACTGTGATCCTCCCCGGGCCCCAAGGCTCCACCAATGTCGGGGCGGGATTCATGTGTGGTCTTTGAAGGATGGGCCTTGAATCTGAAGCGACGACCGGGGACAGTGCGTCGTTCTTTGAGGAGTTCTGGAGCACCGTGCTCCGCTCCGATCCTTCGATGTCGAGGCCCTAAACCCGGCCCAGCCCGGCGAGGATCTGGTTGATCCTCCATCCTTGGTAAAGGCGATGTGGCGAGACGGGCGCTCCGCGCCCTGTTTCTTGCGAGATTGGGAGCAGGTTGTGGGGTCCATCCCCCTTCAATGGGGGCGGACTCGTGCCCTTGGAGGCTCCGGAGGACCTGGTGGGCGTGCCCTCTTCCGACTCAGGGGGGAGGAGGGAGAGGTTGATTCGGGGAGTCAAGGGCTCCCTCCTGCGGCGAGCCCGCTTATCCGCCTCCCGAAAGTGCGAACGAACATGAAGATGGCGGGGAGGCAAAAGCCGCCTCCGTCCGGAAGGACGGTTGGGGTGGTCCCCGAGGTCCCCCGGCCCAGGCGATCGGAAGCGCTGCCGCTCTGGTCCCCGAAGCCGATCCGCAGCGGCTCTCGGGCTTCAAGTATGGCGGGGCTGCTCGAGTCCACGAGGCGACCTGGTGCCCGTCTCTGCCTTGTTTATTGCTTTGTTGGCAGATCTGATGTCCATGCTCTTGGTCGGTGGTGCTGCGGCCGAAAAAGCTAAAGCCTCTGAGGCCTCATCCGTTGTACCTTTGCCGAAAGGAAGGCGATCCCGGCCGGCCTCTCCTGCTGGGCGTCCTTTTTGGCCGGCCGAAGCGCTCACCCCCTTGTCCCAGCGGCTCGGGCGGCCTTCTGGGCGCCCCCCGTCGTCGTGGCGCCGCTGGTTCCACCTCGAGGCAGTGGTTACGCCCGCCAAATCCTCCTCTCCTCCCTTGCTTTCTCGACTCCTCCGCGGTCACAGACATCTTTGGCCCAGACCCGGCTGCGGCGAGATCTTACAGGCACCGACCCTGGCTTGGTGGCAGGCGCTGGAAACTGGCCTCTGCTGGATTCGTGCAGCAACGATTAGTGGCGCTGGTCGAGGCTTGACGGCTGTGGCGAGATAAGCGAGGCTGTTCATGAGCGAAGGTGGCCGCCTGATGCTTCCACAGGAGGGAGGCAACATCAGAGGCGCTGCGAGGCCAACTGGAGGGTGAGCTAAAGGGCTTGAGAACCAGCTCGCCGAGGCTCGCCTCCACCGGGGAGCAGGAGGAAGGCATGAAGGCTCATGGCTGCCACCATCAAGGACCAGAGGCCAAAGAAAGAAGCGTCGCGACCGTCTTGTAGCGTTGGGGCAGGAGAACTTGAGGCGGAAGGTCGAGATGGGCGCCTTGGCGTGAGTTACAGGCTGAAGACGCGTGGCCTTCATGGATATGGAGGTGAAGGCTGGTGTGTCTGTGAGGGAGCTTTATGGCGGCACGGAAGCCCAGCTGGCGGCACGGAGGGCGGCCCGCCAAGCTGCTTTCCCTTCATGATCCAGCTCTTGAAGATGTCTCCCTTGGTCTTGGCCCCCACTGAGCCGGCGAGTCTTGTCTTCTGACGGCAGCGGCGGATCCTCACCCACATCTATCTTAGCAATCGTGTGGACAGCCTCTTTGGAGCAGTGGCGTGAGCACTTGCTGCCCGCTCTGCAGGCTGTGAAGGGCCAGCGGAGGCTCTGTTGGGAAGTTCGGGCCTTCAACACCAAGCAGGCGAGGCCTTCTGACACTGCTTCCTAGCGCCCCTCAGCTGCTCCACTGCCGACAAGTGACTCCTTTGCAGCTCTTGCCTAGCTTAATTCCTGCACATGTATCATGCCTCGGGGGCGTTTAAACTGTGTTTTAGTATGCGATAACTTGATGTGGTATAATATGTTGCTTTTAGAATTCCTTGAAATTTGTGCTTCCTACTTGCTTATGTTCTCTGTGCATGAGAATAGGCCGCACTCTGTCTCGGCCGCTTGTCGGCCTGACCAAAAACGAGGGCCAGGACCAAGGGGTGAGGGGCTACGTGACAAGTTAGGCTCCAGTCGCGATGCTCAGAATCCCCTTAGCGCCTGAGGCAGCAAGTAGGAGGAGGTGAAGCTTGGCGGATCCACCGTTCTCGTCTGCGAGGCCCGGCCCAGCATACTGCCACCGTCATTGCCTTCCCGAACTAAGGGGTGTGGGATCGTGACCACAGTTAGGCTCTGATCGCGATGCTCGGGAGTCCCCCTTGGCGCTCAAATGGCATGCGTGCCTTGGCTCCGCTCGGGGAGTGGCGTCTGAACGAGGCAGGCAGGGCCTGGCTGGGCAGTGGTGATGCATCTGGGCGTGACCAGAGCGCGGCCCGTTAAGCCCCTGGCGGCACTCCCAGAGGAGGGCGTTGCGGCAAGGCCGGTTCACGAGCTTTGGGCTCCCACGAGGTTAGCGACCGGAGGCCACCCTCGGTTGTTTATCACCGGCCACTGAACATAAGCGCTTCCGCATGCGTCTGAGCACGCCGCTCCTCGCGGCGTGTAAATCCGACCGGCAGCGGAGCATGGTGCTTCAAGCTGGAGCGTGGGAGGGGCTCCCCTCGGGAGAAGCCCCAGGCGTATCAGACCCACCACGACACGTGGCTGGCACGGTAGGGCTAGGCGAGGTGTATCAGGCACCCCGTGAGCAGCAGCGGGACTCCACGAGGCCCTACCTCAAAAGCCGGGTTGCGCTGGCTGGGCCTTATCTTGAGTGTGTTCTGCCAAATTAAGCTGAGATGCGGTGCTCTCGTCTTGAGTCCGGCTCTCGGGCTGGTCTCTACCGTGTCGGCAAGCAAGCAGTCATGATACCATGGACAAGACCAAAGGGTGAGGCGGCGGAGAGCGGTAGGAGCCACGAGCATGCGTGCCAGGCACCCCCTTGCGGCAAGAATGATTAGATGACACAACTCTCGTCCTCGGGTCCCGGCTCTCGGGCTGGTCTCTACCGTCGGTGGCAAGCGGTCGCGATACCATGGACAAAACCCGGAGGGTGAGGCGGAGGAGAGCAGTGACCTTCGTGCCGAGGCCCCTGCACCGCCAAGCTGGGTGATCGGAGCAACAACTCGTCTTCTTGGTCACAGCTCTCAGGCTGGTCTCTACCGTCGTTGCAGCAAGCCGGTCAGCGATGCCATGGACAAGACCGGAGGGTGAGAAATGGAGAGCGGTGGGAGACCACGAGTGGCGATGCTCGAGCACCCCTTCTTAACAAGATTTCACCGCCAGGAGAGGCACTAAATAACAAGCATGGTGGAGCATAATCCTAAGGAAAGCGCATGAAGGATACATGCATTTGGGAGTGGCCGAGGGCTTGGGGATGATGCAGACCCGAGGCGCCCCAATAAGGTAAGCTAAGGACATGAAATAAAGGGATACATGCAGCGAGGGAGCGGACCTGACACAGGGAATAATACGGCCTTGAAGGCGCTCCAGCCGGAAATAAAACTTAAAAGATGTCACTGGTGATGTTGGGGATGAAGGGATGTTGATGTAGTAGACTCGGTGGGCTGGGGGAGCCGATTCTCCACGACCCTCCGGGCTCGGGGGCCTCGGGAGGCTCTGGAGGCCTTGCGGCCCCTCACGGAGCCATCTCCATCTCCGCCAAGGCTGCACGGCATGCGACCCCTTGAGCCTCGGGATGGTCTCATGAGGCAGCCCGGTGTGCAGGCATGCACGTTTGGCGAGGCCATAAGGCATCACGTGCATAGCGTAGTGGCGGGCCCTTGCAACGTCCCACTTGCGCGGGCAGGAAAGCACTCTTGAGATGCTTGACTCAGTTGAGCCACGAATGCGTCGATGCAAGCGCGCAGCCCACCATCCTTGCACGGATGGGGCCCACAGCCAGGTGGCGGTGGCTGCCTCATGACCCTTGACTCCTGTGGCTCCTTAATGGCCTTCTTGATGAACTCTTGAGGTTACATTCTCCTGGTCTTGCTCTGCTTTGCGGAAGCGTGCTTGAAACACGCCTCCACGTGGTGCCCAAAGCGCCTCCCTCGAGACCTTAGCGAGGTCGGTGGCCCTCGAGACCCCTGAGTCCACTGAGGAGGCGGCGAGGCGCCTTCCTATCACGATGGAAGGGCTCCCCCCAGCCCTGCCTTGGCCACGAGGAACTGTCTCTTGATGAGCGGGCGGTGATGTCTTCTTCTTCTTGGGTGCTGCCTCGGGGAGGCGTCCTGCCCTTGGCGTAGTGCAGCTCTTCAGCGATCATTTGAAAAAGCTCACTCCAAGGAGCTGCTGCATCTCTCTCTCTTCATAGGGCACCGTGATGACCTTAGCTTCTGGCATCTTGAGGATGTTGTAGCCATGGTGGAGTCCATGACCATGAACTTGTGATATAGCCAGGTGCAGAGGATGGCGTTGTCTGTGTGGCGAATGTGGCGGCGTCGAAGTCGATGAACTTCGGTGTGGTAGTTATCGCAGGCCCCGAAGGGTGGACAGGGAAGCGGACGCTGCCGATCGGGACCGATGGAGCCGTCGGTGACTCGGAGAAAGGCTTGGTTGGCTGAAGCTGGCTACATGGGCACTGAAGATTGTTGAAAGTCTCCACGGACGGGATGTTGGAGCCCTGCTCCGCCATCGTCGATGAGGTCTTGGTGACCAACCACGTTGCTGATGATTGGGGAGCAAAGCATTGGGAGGACTCGGTGTGGCTGCGCACCAGAGCTGATCCTGAAAGGCTGAGCGTGATGGCGCCGCCGACCACAGAGATGGCGCGCGTGGACTCGAGCTTAGGGAGGACTGCATTCACTTCACCAGGCGGTGCTTGAAGATGCGGTGGGAGGCTGGGGCTTGGGCTCCGCCCGGGATCTGACGATCATGGCGCTTCTGGAAGCCCCGGCCCCTAAATCACGATGGCGGTCTTGATTCTCCTTGGTGGCGGCGGCAGAGAGGAGGCCAGCGTTCCCTTGGGGCAGATCCTCCACGGCTGATCCCTCGGCCCCCCCCTCGCTGAGTGGGTCTTGCCAGTGGTCCTCCGAGGTTGGTCGCGCACCCTTAGCACAGGCGCGGTCTTCCCGCGTCCTGCATTTCTTCCTCCTCCTCGGCCGTAGCCCCGTGGCTGCGCTTGCGTGTGCAAACCCTTCCTTCGGCGCATGGCGGAGCTCTTGACATTCATTGGTGTTGTGGGTGTGGAGGTGTGAAATGGTACGGTCTGGCTGCCCTTAGAAGACTCGGGCTGATCTCTGCCCGGCTTGAGTGTCTGAATTCGGCGCGGTCGGCAGCCCCTTGCGCTACGTCCTTGGCCTTGGACTTCTTCTCTTTGGGATCAGCGGCGGGCAGCTCGAGGAGGAGGCGCCCTCCTCCAGCCACTGGCGCCCTTGTACGCCAAGTTAGAACAGCTCGAGGAGGTGCCACAGATCTTCATGCATCGCCAGACTCCTCCTTCATCTTGGCGTCATGCGCGCCGTCGGAGAAAAGCGAATGTGATGGCCTCCTCCGTCACCACAGGGATCTTGAGCGCGTTGTTGAAGCGGCTGGATGTGCACTTTGCGAGTTTCCCCACAGCTCTTGTGATTCTGCGCATGTAACTCACGGCGGGTGGCGATCGCGAGTTCCTTGGAAGTTGGCAATGAAAGCGGAGTGCGCATCTCGGCCAGGGAAGAGATCGCGCTGAGGCGGATTCGAGAGCAGGTCGGGCTCCGTCCTTGGCGCCATAGAAACCGGTTAGCCATGACCTTTTCATCTCCGTTGGCAGCCTCGATGCCCAGCTAATGAAGTTGGAGGAACTCATAAAGTCTGCCGTGTAAATGCGTGGCGTGGGGAAGATCTGGCGGGAACTTGGCGGGCCGCGACGCAGCCTTCAGTGGTGGCGGCAGCCCGCCCGTGGCGAGGGGGCCTCGGGCGGCAGAAACTTGTCACAGGCCTCCCTGCGCGCGGCTGAGGAGCAGCGCAAGGTGGCACGTCTGGGAGGCGCTCGGGCAGCTTCTTGTGGGCGAGAACTTCTTAGCTCTGCTCTTGCAGCGTCGGCGCTGGCGGGCGGGTTCCGCCGAGGCAGCGCCTTAGGGCGGCGCCGTCTTGAGAAGAGGCGGTGGCGCCCGGGAGCTTCATCGCCCGCCGCAGGCGAAGTCGCGTCTGCAGCAAGCAGACGGCGAAGTGCGCCTCCCGCCGGCGAACGAGCTCGGCGGCAGTCGAGCCATTCTTCGTAAGCGTCATCGGCGAAGCGGTAGCGCAGGAGTTCGTTAGCGCGATGAGTGCAGCTTCGGGTCTCCATGGCAGCGCGAAGCGCTTGCTGGCGAAAAACCAGCGGGGGTGGCGGCGTGGCGATGCGGCCGTCCCGCCTCATGGGCGAGTCTTGGGGCGGCGCTTGCTGCTTTCGTTCCCTGCCGGGCGATGGCGGCGTTGACAACCAATGGCGAAAGCGGCGAGGCGTCCGCCGGCGAGAGCTATGCAGGCGACATAGAGAGCGAGTGGCTCGGCGCTCGGCGCGAGCCCGATGAGGCGTCGAACATGGTTGCGATGGTCGAGGAAGAACGAGCGGCGAAAGGAAGATTGGCGCACCTACATGCGCGCCAAATGTCGGATCACGGGTTCGGCAGACCCTTAAGGTTCGAACTTCTGGGGTGTGGCGAGATCCAACCCTCCACCGTCTCGTACCTCACGAATCGCGGGGATCTAAACTACTAACAAGAACAACACAAAGAGCGCAAGATTTATACTAGTTCGGGCCACCGTTGTGGTGTAATACCCTACTCTAGTTTGTGGTGTGTGGATTGCCTCTGGGGCCGGCGAAGAACGATCGAGGGAAGAACAGCCTGCAAGGTCTGTTCTTGGTGGAATGTGATGAACTGCTAAGTGGTGCCCGTCGCTCTAGCTTGAGGAGCAGGTTTCTCTCTCTCCACAGATTCCATTTGCTTTCGATCCGATCGTCCCCCCCTCTGAGTGCGGCTACACCTATTTATCAGTGAAGGCCCTAGGCCTCTTCCCAAATATTGGCGGGAAGGCGCCAACAATTAGCCATTTGAAGGGAACAGCGGGTACACTTATCTGACTAAAGTTGGTCCTGCGCCAAAGGCTACAGTGATGGCTTTGCCCTTGGGCTCCACGATGGCGCATTCCAGCCGTTGGGGCTGGTCTTGGTCTTGTTGCACGAAGCGGATGCCTTTTCCTAATGCCCTTGCAAGCTTGCCCCCTTTGCAAAGAGGAAGGAGGGGCGATGTGCGGGCTGGCGTGACCCCAGCACCATAGTGCGTCATGGCTTACGTCCAGACCTCATGAGGCACCCATTGAACTCTCATGCCTCCTCGTGAGCCAACTGAGGTCATGCTGAGAAGCTCTTGGTCCGCCCGCGAGAAATCCCAGCACCTCGCGGTCTTGGAGCTTGTGTTGGTGAAGTTGGGCCGTCACTGAGCCTCCTTTGAGCCACGCCATGAGGCCAGAGGCAGGCAAGTCTGAGACCCCGTTCCCGAACACCGACACATCGCCCTTGGAGTTCTTCGTGTTCCCTATCGTCTAAACACAGAAGGGAGAGAGAGAGCACATGGAACCCCACCCAGTAAGTGGAAAGGCGAATAGTACTAAAAATAATATTACATGTTATGAATTAAATAGGTTGTGGTAATATAAAAACATTATGTGAGCAAAGGGTCTCGACAAACATTGTTGTTCTCGTATGTTGCCTATTAGCGTCTTGGCAGAAGGCCACAGTGCATGTTTGATCCTAAATCCTTTATTTTTTTAATTTGTATATGGGTCCAAATTTGTTTCATGACATGTGGGCCCCTCGATTACTATAGGTTGTAGCACTTTTAATTTGTGGGTCCAAATTGTTTCCATTCAAAGTGGACTATCGGTTGTGTAGTTTTGTAGCTTATTTATAATAATTAAAGAACAACAGAGTTTTATGCAATAATACCATGGTGCGACATTGAGGCCAGAAATGGCGTGCGAGAGGCGATGACCGAGCAGGAGGAAATCAACTAGGGGAGTTAGGGGGTTGCAGCAGTGTTTAGGAAATAGTTATGGGCGAATACTACAAAAATATAATCTAAACCGTACCGGAATAAATGTCTACACAAATTAATCCAAGGTTAGAGTGCCCCTACATGATGTAAATAGCTCGACTTTGTGAGGATGGAGAGGTAACTTCAATGTGTGGAAGATCCTGGCGTGAGAAAGCGAGGTCGATCGAGAGACATATAGATAGAGACAAAGTGAGTGTGGTCCGACATTCATGGAACAAATATATATGCTCACGGAGAGATATTGTCGATTGAGCTTTTGGCAAGGGTGAGGCTTGTAAGATAGAGCTTGAGATGATCCAGTCACACGTGTAGATATATTTTAGGCGTGGGAGGAAGCAAGGTCGATCGATCACATAGAATTCATTCGTCTGCGATCGAAGAAGAGTGAGATGGGTTGGAGAGAGTGACCTAGATAGACAATGTGCGTGAGAGAGTATACAATGTGATAAGTGAATTGGGCTCAAACATGGTGATATATCGTTTTTGTAGAAAAGCGAGGTCAATCGAGACATACAAAGAGAGAGAGAGAGAGAGAGAGAGAGAGAGGGCGTGGCCGCCATGTGAATTGAAAAAGAGTGGGGAAGCGACCGATGGGTGACCTAGATAGACAATCCGTGTGAGAGAGTATAGAATGTGTCGATCGAGGCACGAACAGGAGATATATCATTTTGTGTGAAAGAAAGCGAGGTTAAATGAGACTCGGAGAAGAGGCGAGATTGAGTGAGTGTGGCTCGCCATCGTGCGGGAAGAAAAAGTGAGATAGTCTCGAGGGGGTGATCTGGATATGACAACATCGTCGCGTCTGCACGAGAGGTTGAGAGGCTAGATAGGCAATGCATGTATTTAGCGAGAGTGAGAGGAGAGGAGAGAGAGAGAGAGAGAGCTCGGCATGGGGTGCAATGGCGGGTGTTTGAGGTAAATACATTTTGTAAGAGTGGAAAAAGGGGTTGTGTAGTTGAGAGAGTTAGAGATTGAAACATGGAGAGAAAGAATGGATGTGTGTTGGAGCTGATAGCTTCCTAAGGTGGTTAGGAGAGGAAGATTGACCCGTCTGAGGAAGTATGTAAGCGTGTGTGGGGGGTCTAAAAACAACATTTGAATGTAGATAGTACGAGACTTAATATCGATGTTTCAATTAGGTGTACATTGTAAGATTTGAGGCGAGGACCATGCATATGGTAGTTATTTGAATTCGTGCCATACTAGGTTTGAAAAGTTGACATTGACTCGATTTGTTGTGCTATTTTGTAGGTCATATGTTTGAATCCATCCAAAAGTTTTCTCACTACCATGGTGTTCATCATATACATATGAATTTGTATTTAAAAGTAAGCGTGGATACGTTGAAATGCAAAATCACGTTAGAATTGGAGATAAGCTATGTGACACACTCTAATTCAAATAACTAATTATGTGACACACACTCTAATCACGTTAAGCGTGGATCTTGTTTCGATTTTTTCAAATAACTCCTCATTAATTAATTTATAGTATCTCGTTTGAATGACTAATTATTGCAAGGAAAACACGCGCATGGTAATACATACAGATTCGTTTGCAAATGAAAGAAGATTAGTTTGCATTCTCAAATGTAAGCGCACCAAAGGTGGTAATCGTGGTGAGTGTGTGTATGTCGGACGGACGCGTAGCACCCAGCCACCCCCCCCTCCCTCCTCCCCTCCCCCAAAGGATAGCGACAAAAATAAGTTCACGCTTCCATGTTTGGATTGAAATATCTGGCGGCCCCAATTCCATCCTCCAAAATCTCCCTTCTCCACCGTCCCCTTCGCGCGGTTGCTCAAATCCCTAATTGGCCCGCCAACCCAAGCAAAGTTAGAATCACCTCATCCGTCTCTTTCCCCACCTCATGCCATGCGACAGCGGTGAGAGCAGCGATCGCACTTCACCACCGCATCGGACCTACCTCATCTCGTCCTCGTCCACCCTTGGGTGGTCCACCGACAACGTCGGCCGCCCATAACCTCATGCCTCACAGAACCTGACTTCCACCGCATCGGGTGCACTTCAAGCGCCGTCTCCCAGCTCACGGGGCTTCTTCACCAGAGCACATCCTCGCAGCTCCGCTCCCCGAGGCCGCTGGGGCTTCCTTGGTCTCGTCCACCGCATCCAAGCTCACATTTGCCGCTCCAAGATCTGCATCCGTCTGCTGACCAATAGCATGACGCATCACCCTCAAGCAGCTCTGATCGTGACCCTTTTCTAGCTAAGTGAGCATGCCCAAGCAGCAGCCCAAGGTAGGTATCCACATCACTCCCTTGTGCACTTTATTAGGACGATGTTTGGATATCCTTTCCTTTGCTCTCTTAGCTTACCGCCTATCCAACTCTGACTTTAACTCTTATTTCTTACGGAGATATCATCACGAAACAAGCAAATCCATTTTTGCGAAGCATGGCCAGTAGCTACGGGATCTGGTACACATCCCACACACCGTATAACCTTGTATGTGTCCTCCACGGTACAACAGCAAGGTCGATTCCTCTTATTTGATCAGGCATTCACCGTGTCAAAAATGCGGAGGGATGCAAGGAGCACAAGGCACACACATCCAAGCAAGTGGTAACATGGACTTGTACATGGAACATCAAAGCATAAGCGAAACTCTGATGAGCTGCATACAGCGAGCTAGCGTAAGTCCCTACATTTCATTTAATTAAATCTTGCATTCGTGTATGATTTGTGTGCGATGGCGGATCCACGAATTCAAGTTACCGAGGCGTATTTTTAACTTAAAAAATACTGAAGGCACTTGCACTCCGAAAATCAACATAACTTGAAATGTGAAGCTACATGCACTTTGAAAACCAACTAATGATCCAAAGTAGTTCAGATTATAAACACTAAATGATGCAAGCACCAAAAAACACAAAATGCAACATGGTGTACAAGGACTACAAACATGGTTCATACCTGCTTGAATTATTAAGTTCTACAGCTGAAAATATCGAAGTGTAATTGCACCTATAACCGATGCATAAACTGCATATCAATATATCTATCACACACAAAGTATGCCAATAGTTTCAAACAACAGATTAGAAAAGTATTTATACTACGTTGTCATGATACGGGGACTTTCTGGTAGATGGCCTCGACGTTTCCTCAAGCCATGAAAATGCACTATAATTTGCTTGTCATCAATGCCGGCAAATCTCTATGTCTCTCTCAACATAGCAGATCATCATTAGACACTAAATCCTTCAATGGAGCTTGCAAAATGCTTGCATTAGATGCCTCATTAGACACTATATGTTCATCATCACGGAGCATGTAAAATGTTTGCATCAAATCCTTCATTAGCAGTCTGTTCATTAGACACTTGAGGCTCAAGAACAACATGAGCTTGTATGTTTGCACGGAAACTTGATTAGATACATCAGATTCATTCAGTTCCAGTATTGATTGGGGAAGTTATAAAATAAGTAGAAATTGGTTTCATTTTCTCATAGATTCCCTACATACAAGCGGTTTTACAACACCGTCAGAGTTTAACTATTGACCAGAAATTGAAGAGTTGAATTAGATATAATCAGGGATGTGATGTACCTACTCATTGCATGCTTCTCTTGCAAGCTCTTGTTGTCTGTTGTGCAAGCTTCGATGCCATGCCGTCTGCCGCCACGTTGCCTCCATGAGACTACACCCAGGTTGGATCTTCATCTTCTTGTCCTTCCGTTAAGCTTGAAGCCCGGCCGCCATCCAGCCAGTGCGAGGAAGTGCTTTGTGTCGATGCTGTCTAAAATCGGCTAGGTTAGGAAGCGAACGGTGGAAGCTGAAGCGGATGAATTGGGATTTTGCTGTCGTCGTACGATATGGGAGCGCTTCGTTTGAGCAGGAAACTGCTATAGGGACTGCCTTGCACTTATGTTATTGGCCTATACAAATTGAAACATTTTATTCATTTTTTACATTACACTTTCGTGCGTTGGGACGAACAAAACTAACTTTGAGCCAACCTGACGACTCAAACTAGGTGCACTGGAGCCACCGGTGACGCCCATACCAGCCCCTATGGTGGCATCGCCCTTTTTGCGTGTATGATAGGGGTAGTGAAAAATATTCGATTGCTTTTGATTTACCCACGAATGGTTGAATTGCTTGTTTCTATGGTGGGCGCCAATAATGTGAAGGATGCCGTCTTTTCATCCTATTGTAGATTGCTTAGATCTCGATATGCCAAAAGTAATCGCATGAAATATACTGATAAAAGCGATTGTGATGTGTGTGGCTACAACTAGTCGACTACGTCCTCATATAACATATCAAGGGCGCACCATCTTACCAGATTAACCATTCGACTTACCAATGCGGTGTGGGAAGAAAAAGTATTGGGATTGCGTATCCAAGCAATTGATGCCATGGACTCCTTCGTACAACCTTGTAATCTAAAAAGAAGTTGCAGTGTGCATGTACAAAGAACTAATGTAAGTTCAGTTACCTGCTTCTCGGAATTTTAGTTATCCACTTACTGCAAAATTGTTCAATTACGTTGCTTGTATTAATTTAGTTTTGTACTGATTATATAATGCCACAGCCTGTTAATCCTATTATAGACTGCACCTATCTATGTGTTTGATACTTACTGTTAAGAATTACATGTTTGCCTGAACTTAAATAGCTACTTGTTTGTTGAACTGCTTTGCTGCAAACAACGGGTTACAATGATGTTAATAACTACTTTTTAGCATCAATTGAAACTCTTTAATTCCTTGTTTGTTTAAGCTGGTTTGCTGTTATAACTCCAGTTGAGATGTTTTGCTAACTTCAACTTTTCTGAATCAATCGGAACTTTAATGGCAAAACAGGTTAGCCCAAGATCAAAGCGAGGTCCCCATGGACGTTGTATCATCCTAGCGGTGGCACCGACCCAATCGTGCATTATGAATTGCCAACTGCTGATGCTCTAGAGGCTAAACTAGTGGTAGAAAAGATTACTTACGCACTTAGAGATGAAGTTGACATGTTGAGGAAGCAAACAGCACAATCGTGCAGATACTCAAGACAACCATTAAATATTTGGTGGGTTTCAAAATGAAGCAAGCTGAGACTGACCACATTGTTAAGGTCCCGAAGGAAAAAAGGAAATTAAATTCCCACTTGGTAAATCATAGGTGAAATGTTCTTTCCATCATTGAATAACCTTTGTGTTGTTTGTTCATGTAATCAATCAAACCATTTGTTTTAGAGATCATGTAAAAATTGTTTTTTGTTTTTTGTTTTTTGGTTTGTAATTTTATTTGAGCACAAGTCTGTATTAATTGATAAGACTCGGAGACATTTCATTTTGATTGCTGTGCCAGACCTACAAATATGCCAATCAGGCTGAATGTGCACTCAACAATAATAGTAGTATAGATGGACCATAATTGGCACGCATCGGAAAGGGCCAAGATGTTGTAGTAGCTTGGCTAAAAAAAGGATGTTGTTGTAGCAAAGAAAAGTACAGCGGCCTGGCTTATGTATGTTAGTTGATATTATTGATCCATATACTCTATAAGTGTTTATATATACATTAGTTCTGTACATTCTTGGTTGATTCACTCGGTATTTGAATCTTGATACATCGCTTGTGTACATATCTAAATGGGAGTACACATTATGTTGCGTGTGACATTTGAGTTGGACATGAAGTGTTCCAAATATTCGAATTCACCTTAAACTGGATTCTAGCTTCGAATTTGAGTATCGGCATTTGTAAACCATATTCATATATGATGATGGAATACATCATTGTCGTCCTTTTGAAGATATATAAAAACAAATAGAATGATTTATAAAGATTAGTATAGGAATACAAAATGGATTGAACTTAGTTGCCAGGTGGCGTGGATGCTTATTGTCCCAAAATTGAAAGAAGCGGCAAAATGTCCACTCCACATCGGTTTCCGAAGCCAAGTGTTTGGGAGATGGAAATTACTGTCTACCCATTACGGACAATCCATCAGCCCGATTTCCACTGCTCTAAATAGGGGTAGGATAGTAACTTCAATAAGGCGTGACACGACCGGCTCGAGCCCATTCCGACCGGTGGGCGCCGAACATGGGACAAAACACATTTGATTCAAGCTCGTCTTAAAGACCTCTGTTTCTCCCTCCATTTCCCCATTCATACACGGTCGGCGGCAAAACAAACTCGACTCGGCCGAAATCGATGTAGACAAATATTTTCAATAGGGGCAGGTTTGTAACTTCACTCAGACGTGACACAACCATCCTACCTGTCAGCCCCTTTCATACACCGTGGGCGCCAACCATGGGCGCCAACCACCCTCTCCTCGCCCAAAATCGCTCAGGCAAATATTGGCGAGATCTTGAGATTACGTCGTATCCCCAACCGATGAGGCGTCAAATTTTAAGCAGGGGCTAAGTTAAGTAACTTTCCCATATTTGAGACAGTAGCGTCCCCAAAACATGGTTCCCGTACCTCTCCCTCCATTTTCCATTCATACATTGTCCGGTGCTAGAACACCATCCCCACCAGCCTCCGTCCGCCACCCCATCCATCATGCCGTCCTCCACCACATCCATCACCGCTGTCCTCCACCACATCCATCGTCACCGTCCTCCACCTAGCGGGCGCCTACCAAGACCGCGTCGTCACTTGCTAGAGATGGGCGTTTCTCATCCACGATAGCGAACCAAGAGCCTTGCACCCGTCCTCTCGCTTCATCAGCGTCGTCGTCCTCTTTGTCGGGGCGCTCGCCCGACCTTCTCTTCCACCGCAATGGGACTTATCCCCGATGCACCGTCTCTTGTCACAGAATGCTTCAGCATACCGACAGCCATCGCACCCTCGATGCCTACAGGCGCCGAAAAGAAGTGATACTTCATATCTCCTCAACTTTTGATCTCAACGGAAAATAGATCTTAACTTGGTTACTCTACTTTCTTTTCAGCTCTTAGAATTTAGTTCTTAGTTCGAAGCAAACAATGGCTGCTAAATATCATTTCTCCGGTTTCCCCTTTTATGATCACTATCGATCGAGAATCGTGATTCGTGTAATAATAGCCTTGCTCGACCCATCAAGCTAAACAAGCTTAGTTGTTCAAATTGTAACATCCCAAATTTCCTATTTGGAATGTTTTACAATTATAGATAAGCATCCTATGCATCTGTTTAAATTTGAATGCCATTTGAATTTTGAGCAAGTTGAGTTTGAATTTGAATTTCAAACTTTGGCATGTGAAACAATTCAAAAACTAAGCGATAAATACTTGATCAAAAGTATGAGAGGAGCAAACATGATGCTCCAAAATATCAGAGAAACAATGCCAAAAGTTTTGGAATTCAAATCTGAATTTTATTTGAATTTGAAAAAATAGATTTTATGAAGTTTGGATTTTGACTTTGGAAAAATGTTCAAATGAAAGGAATATTCCCTGATCATTTTGGTATATATATACCCTATATAAAATATTTATAGTTTAGGTTTTATTTTTGTTTTGTTTTAATTAAAAAATAAAAAAAACCCCAGGCGCATGACCAGCCACCCAGGCCCGGCCAGCGCCACCTCACCCCTCATCCCGCCTTTGGCCCAAGCCGGCCCGGCCCTAAAACCAACAGGCCAGCCAGCCGACCGCCCCCCCTCGCCCGAACCCCTAGGCCCGGCCACCCGACCCTTTCGCCGCTCCCCTCTCGCTGACTCGTGGGCCCCGGCCCGTCTTCTTCCCCCTCGCCCACGCCACGCCGCTCGCCGGAGATCCACCGGATCCCGAAGGATCCGGGATTCCCCGACGCCACCGATGCCCTTCCGAATCATCCCCGACCCCCTGGCTATAAAGCCGAGGCTCCACCCCATTCCCCCCTAGCGGCGCGGACCCCTCTCCTTCTACCTCCAGAGCTCACGGAGCACCGAACCCCCCCCGCCGCCAAAGTCGCCGCCAGCGCCGCCTGGTGCACCCGACCCTCCCAACACCACGAACCCTCCCGTGCTCGTGCGCGTCTTCCGACGACTTCTTGGCTTCGCCCGGCCTTGAGACGCTCCAAGCTCTCACGCCGCCGCCCGCCGCCGTCGCCGGTCCGGTAAGTCCCAGCATCCCCTCCCCGTTCGATCTTAGATCGGCGGACCACGATAGAACCCCAGAAGAAATATGTTTTATTAGAAAACCGGCGGCCCGAGCAGTTTATTTATTAGTTAGGTTTTATTATTAGGCGGTTCGTTTTAGTTAACCCTAGGCCCATTTAGCCTATCTAACATACGAGACACAGATTTAGGCCCATTAGGTTTTTTCTTTTTATTTTGATTTTCTGTTTTAGCGAATAGTTTCAATTTTCAAAAATGTATATCTTTTATTCTGTTTAATATTTTGAGTGATTCTTTTTTGTTGGATTGCAAATTTTATGTAGTTTCTGAAAAATATATATTTAGCTATGTTAAAAATATTTAAAAATGCTTTAATATTGTTTTAGTCAGAATAGCAAATCTGCTATAACTTTAGTTAGAAAAATTATTTTTGCATGATTCTTTTGCCATCACTTTATTTTGATATTGTCAAACCCTAGAAATTAATTTGGGTATTTTAGGATTAATAAATAATTAATTTTAGACAGAATCCAATTAATCCTAATTAATTAATTAGTTCTGTTTTCCTAGTTAATTAATTAGTAAATTAATTTATTTTAACTTGTGATTAGTTACTCTAGGTTAGTTTCTGTCACTCCATTAGATGAACTTTTATTTATAATTAATAAAAGTTTTAAATTAATTTTCTTAATAGAAATTGGATTAGGCCTAAAATGTGTTTTATAATAGCTTTTAATTAATTCTTTTTGCTCCTAGTTACTTAGTTAATCCTTTTCTGTTAAGTTAAGCTAAAACCATGATTAGGTTATTTTAAGAAATTTTGTTTTATAAAAACTATTTTTGTTATTGTTTGGTGTAGGGAAAAACTTTGAATTTGGTTTCTTTGAGTTTTCTTTTGGATTTAGTTTTGATTGTTTTGTTGTGCTATGTTACCATTGTTATCTTGTGTGATTCTCTTGCTTTATGCTTATTGTGTTATTGTTTGTCTCGGTAGAGTTCAGTCTGAAGCTTGCTACTCGACTCTTTAGCTTCGAGGATCATCGGCAAGGCAAGTTTTGATCATGTTATTTCTATACCTATGTTTTGTGCATTAGTAGTTGTCACCTCCCCACCATTGCATGCGATAGTGAAATCTTGAAGTCATTAAACTTGAGTAGTATCATGTGGTAGGATGAACCAATCCCTTGTTATCATGACCGGGGCGTAGTAGTTATTTTGCTATGCTCGTAGGCGGGATTTGGGATGAGTGAAATTCATAAGCAAGTTGTGAGAGTCAATGATGATGACAACCCATGGACTACAATGATCAAGATGGACTTGGAAAATCACTCTTTGGGTGGAGGGCGGTTGTGGGCACCTGGAGCACCAGTGGTGGCGGGATGCATGGAAGCGCCATGACATCCTGCGAGCTTCACCCAGCCACGAAGAGAAGGATGGATGCCCCATGACCGGAAGCTTACTGTGCAGCCGCAAGCCATTATGGGCTCTGGCTGGGTTGACCCTAGTAGTAATATTGGGTGGGCGGTACTACGAGAAGTAGGCGAGCGGTAGGATTGGATGGGTACGGCGGTGGCGGAAGAACTCTTTGGAAGACCTGTTTCATTCGTCCGTCTTCAAACACCATGAAGTGCGAAGACTTTAAAGGAGGAATGATTCTTGCGGGAAAGTCGCAAACCTCTGCGAGTGTTATAACCTAATCGATTAGCCGTGTCCCGATTCACGGACATTTGAGCCTCTGGACCTTGGAAGTATTCGGATATCTCAACACTTAAAGCTAATGAATTAATTTGAGGTTTATGACTTAATAATAATTTGGGAGCGAGATATTGGTTGGCGGAACCATCTCAATAACTACCAACAATTTTAGTAATTTGCAAATAAGTCCTTTGTAGTAGGATAAAATTAGCTTTTAGCAAAATGATGAAACTTAGAGCTCCACAGCCAAAATGCATATAGTGTTAGTAACTTTATTATTGTTATTCTTCTTGACTTGCCGACTTATTCCAAAAGCTGACCTACATGGCTGCAAGCGTATTATGTTGCGAGATATATTCGATCGGGGTGAGGCTACGCTCGCGCTTAGCGATTGCCCTTTGAGTCGGATGGACTCGCTTATCTTGACGCTTCGCAGCATTTTAGTTTATTTCTCATGAGTTGGCCTTGAGCGAATTTATTCCTTGTAATAAAGACTCTATATGAGAATCGATTAATGATATTCAGGTGTGATTGAACTTTGATTACTTTATCGATGTCTTGTGAGTACCGGCATGATCTTGGGATGAATGCAGAACCACGGAGATTTGACCGATTTTGGGTCGGTCGCTCTGAGAGATGGTATCGAGCACCTGCTGACCGTGGGATCGTAACCCCTAGGATCGGAAAGCCATAGCGAGACCATTTACTTTGAACCCTTTTCATTCTATAATTCTTCCTGTTCTATTCGACTCTTCTCCCTTTGCAACATTCTAGATGGCGTCGAGTTCACCCAGTTTGCTACGGAGTTACGCCGGCCCGATGAGGCGATGCCCTTTGGAAGGAAGCTGGTCGAGATGGTGAAGCTGCTGAAGATTGCTCGCCCTCGATCCTTTGGAAACCCACTAATGCACTTCAAGCGGACACCGCTTCTGAGTTGAGGTGCATATCCGGGGAGAACCTTTGGAGGACACGGAGCCTATCAACTTTGAGTTCACGAGTTCAAGCTGGATCATCGGAAGAGGCGTGGCGATCTATCGAGCACTTGGACATCTCAGAGAGAATCTGAGGACTGAGCTCGATCACTCGGACCTCGCCATGGTTTCTCGCGGGGCAAGGAATGGAGATATCATCCGTACCATCGAGGGCGATTCCTCTCTCCTACATCCAGGATTTGGAGTGTCTTCTCGAAGCGGAGATTCAGGCTCGCCGTAACTCGAAGACACACGGAAACTTTGTTCATGACTGGGCTGGAGGAGAAGGCGCGCGTGGATTTCCTTGGCCATGAGGAAGAAATCACGGACTTCATGGAGGTAGTCGGCGACACGAAGATGAAGCTTGCAGCGATTGAAGAAAAGATGGACTTGGGAGAGGACCTTTACCAGTGGAGATGAAGCACCCTCGTGAGCAATGATCAGGATTTTGAAGGAGTACCACGAAGGAAACCCCAAGAGGGCGCCAGCAGATGAAGACTTTTTAGTCGACCACCATGTTATCTTTTACTTTTTAAATCGATCAGTTAGGCGATGTTTTCCTTGATTAGTCTTGAGTTTTTGTGTCGAGTTTGAACCATGTTTGAGTGGAATGAAAATGATTGGTGTGTTATGTTTGTGCATTCATATGGGTAGTGTATTTCTCATAGACCATTGTTCTATTCTAATCTTCTCACCCCTCCAAAAACACGGATGCCTCAGGGCGTGACCTTTGGTTTCCCGCGGAGCTCACCCAGCTGCTCGGCAGCGAGAATGCCTTGATCAGCTCGATCGAGAATCAGAACAAACACGCCAACAATCCACCGCCACCACCACCACCCCTGTGGACAACTTGACTCGATTTACGAGGTTGAATCCGCGGTGTTCTCTAGTAACCTTGAGCGATTGTGGTGACGGTAGCTCATAAGATTGGAAGAGCTAGTCACCGTTGGATGCTGCTGATCTTTGAGAAGGTGCGCTTTGCGCGCATCAAGCTGGATGGACCTGCAGCTTCTTGGTGGGAGAATTACGCCACTTTTTCCTTGGGTGGCATCACTTGGGATCAATTCAGCAGGCCTTCGCCTTTGCTCATGTCTCATCTGGAGCCATGAGTGCGAAGAAGCGTGAGTTCATAACTTCGCCCGGAAATCGTCTTGTGTACGATGCGTGGAGAAATCAACAAGCTTGCTCGCTATGCCCCCTGATGATGTGGCCTTGATGCATAAGCGGGAGAAGTTCCTTGAGGACTCAATGATGAATTGAGCATGCAGCTTATTGTGGCTACTTTCAACAACTACCGGGAGCTGGTAGACAAGGCCACCATCACGGAAGGCAAGCAGCAGCGGATAGAAAGCCATAGCGGAAGTACAGCCGGGAAGCACAACTTCGGGAGCTCGGTGAAGCCCGCTATGAACCGTACTCGGGAGGCACACCCATCACAACCATGGAGGTCATAACCATGGTGGAAATGGAAACAACCGCAGCCAGGACAACAAGTCGAGGCCATGGCAATGGCAATGGTAATAGTAATGGCAATCAGCACCGTTCTGCCCGGCTCGAAGGATCTGAGCCACATCACACCTTCAAGTGCGGAAGGCGGGGCACTCGCCACCGACTGCCGGAGGCCAAGCGGAAGAGCAGGAATGGCAATGGAGGCTCGTGAAGAAGCCCAATCCCTTCCCTCGTGCTCAAGTGAATCACATCGGCGTGGAAGCGTCTATGATCAACCGGAACAACTTGTGGTTGGTAAGTTTTATTGAATTCACGTTCAGTTTTGGTTCTCTTTGATTACGGTGCAGCGCATTCATTCATATCAAGGGTAGTTGTGGATAAGTACGGATTCGCACTAGAACCCTTAGAAGCCCCCTCGCGTCGGTTCGCGGGAGGAGAAATGATGGCGAGATTAAGGCATCACGCAAACCTCAACATCGGGAACCACAAATTTCCGTAGAACTCATAGTGTTGGAAACTCAGACCTTGGATGTAATCCTAGGCATGGATTAGTTGTCAAAGTATGAAGGAACATTGGTTGTGCCGGCAAGTCTATTACGCTCACCACCGGGCGAGAAGAGGATCAAATATGTAGCCCGGCACAGCCGGATGAAGAATCGGTGCATTCCCTCACGGGAGTTGTTCGGGAGGAAGTGCGATGGTGCAAGAATTTCCCGATGTGTTCCGGAGGAATTACCGGGAATGCCGCAGACGAGACATTGAGTTTGATTGAGTTATTGCCGGCACAGCCCCAATATCAAGAGACCTTATCGGATGCCACGAATGAGTTGAAAGAGATCAAGGATCAAATAAATGAGTTATTGGAGAAAGGATATATTAGTCCAAGCTCATCACCTTGGGAGCCCAGTTCTTTTGGTAGAGAAGAAGGATGGAAGCTTGAGGATGGTTGTGGATTATCGTGCATTGAGCGAAGTAACCATCAAGAACAAGTACCCTCTGCCGATGATCAATGACTTGTTTGATCAGCTTGTTGGAGCCAAGGTATTCTCTAAGATCGATCTTGATCGAGGTATCATCGATTGAAAATTCGTGAAAAGGATATACCCAAAACAGCATTCACCACGGTATGGTTTATCTGAGTATACCGTCATGTCATTTGGATTGACTAATGCTCCTGCATACTTCATGAATTTGATGAACAAGGTGTTCATGGAGTATTTGGACAAGTTTGTCGTGGTGTTCATCGATGACATATTGATATTCTCCAAAAGCGAGGAAGAGCATAAGGAACATTTGCGTCTAGTTACGGAGAAACTTGAGAACATCGGTGTATGCCAAATTCAGCAAATGTGAATTTTGGCTAAAGGAAGTTGGATTCCTCGGACATGTTATTTCAGGAGAAGGAATAGCAGTTGATCCGCCAAGGTTGAATCGAGTCACCGATTGGCGATATCCACCTCGATCAAGGAGATCCGCGGTTTTCTCGGACTCGCGAGGATATTATCGGAGGTTCATTGAGAACTTCTCGAAGATTGCCAAGCCCATGGTGAGCTGTTGAAGAAGGAAGCCAAGTATGTTTGGACGAGGAATGTGAAGCCAGTTTTCAGGAGTTGAAAAAGCGGTTGGTCACAGCTCGGTGTTGATATTGCGGACATACATAAGGAATACCAGGTCTATTGTGGCGCTTCTCGTCAAGGACTCGGAGGTATTGATGCGGGAAGGTAAGGTTGTAGCTTATGCCTCCGGACAGCTCGGCCTCATGAGATGAATTATACCACGCATGATTTGGAGTTAGCAGTATAGTGCATGCACTCAAGACACAGAACATTTCCTCATTGGAAATCGTTGTGATGTCTATCTGGATCACAAAAGTTTGAAATATATCTTCACCTTGAAGGAATTGAACCTCGGCGGAGGAGATGGCTAGAGTTGATAAGGACTACGACATGAGGCTGCATTACCACCCGGTAAGGCCAATGTTGTAGCAGATGCTTTGAGCCGTAAGAGTTATGTGAATACTCTTACGGGAGGATTACCCGAGGAGTTGGTCGAGGACCTCGAGATCTCCATTGGAGATAGTTCGAAAGGATTTGTCGCAACTCTGGAAGTTCAGTCCACCTTGACCGAAAGGATTTGTGAAGCCGGAAGTCGAACAAGAAATCGATGAGATTAAACAAAAGATGGAGGAAGGTAAAGCTAAAGGATTCCGTAAGGATGAACACGGAACTATATGGTTTGAGGATCGTATTTCGTGCCCAATGATCCGAGCTCGGAAGCTAATTCTTGAGGAGGCTCATGATTCCCGTACTCAATTCACCCGGCAACACCAAGATGTACTGGATTTGAAGCAAAGTTTACGGTGGGACGGTATGAAGAAGGACATTGCGAGTATGTAGCGATATGTGATGTTTGTCAGCGTGTAAAGGCGAGAACATCGAAGCCAGCGAGGTTACTTCAACCTTTGCGATTCGATTGGAAATGGGAGAAACTTGGTATGGATTTCATCACAGGATTACCGGGACCCGTTCAGGTTATGATTCTATCTGGGTAGTAGTTGATCGTTTGACTAAGGTAGCTCACTTCATTCCGTGAAGACTACCTATACCGGTGCCAAGTTGGCCAAGATATACATGACCAGGATCGTATATGCGCATGGAGTTCGAGGAAAATCGTGTCGGATAGAGGCATGATTTACCTCAAAGTTTTGGAAGCGATTGCATGAAACTTTGGAGTGCGAGGCTGGAATTGATACAGCTTTTCATCCATGAGCAGATGGACGGTGAGAGAGTCAATCAGATTACGGAGGACATGTTGAGAGCTTGTGTGCTGAACTATGGGTCTAGCTGGGATGATAATTTGCCGTCGCGAGTTCTCGTACAACAACAGTTATCAATCCGGTTTGAAGATGGCCCCTTCGAAGCTCTATCACGGAAGGAGGTGCGAGAACACCATTCTTTGTGGGATAGTGTTGGAGATCGATCACTTTTGGTTCCGATCTTATCAAGGATTCGAAGAAGGTCAAGCTGATTGAGACCGGCTCAAGATAGCACGGTCATGACGGAAGAGTTATGCCGACGATGGCGCAAGGAAGTGACTTACGAAGTGGGAGACCGAGCATACCTTCGTGTGTCTCCGCCGTGGGATCAAGAGGTTTGGAGTCAAGGAAAGTTAGCACCCGATTCATTGGCCCTACAAAATCCTCGAGCGTCGTGGAGAAGTTGCATACAAGTTGGAATTGCGGAAGGATTGTCGGAGTTCATGATGTCTTCCACGTTTCTCGGTTGAAGAAGTGCCATGCCGACATGGCGATGTTGATTGAGAGACACGGTGCCCCTAGAGGCCATACAACAGCGGTGATCGACTTACAAGGAGAAACCGTCAAAATTCTCGAGGCTGCAAGCGAGTCACCCAGACAAAGTCATCAAGTTTTGCAAGGTCTTTGTGGAGTCACCACAGGAAGAAGCCACACAGGAGCGAAGAGGATCTTCGTCGAGACCATCCGCACCTATTGCTAGCCAACCCGAATCTCGAGGCGAGATTCATCTTAAAATGGTAGGTTTGTAACATCCCAAATTTCCTATTTGGAATGTTTTACAATTATAGATAAGCATCCTATGCATCTGTTTAAATTTGAATGCCATTTGAATTTTGAGCAAGTTGAGTTTTGAATTTGAATTTCAAACTTTGGCATGTGGAAATAATTCAAAAACTAAGCTGATAAATACTTGATCAAAAGTATGAGAGGAGCAAACATGACGCTCCAAAATATCGGAGGAAACAATGCCAAAAGTTTTGGAATTCAAATCTGAATTTTATTTGAATTTGAAAAAATAGATTTTTATGAAGTTTGGATTTTGACTTTGGAAAAATGTTCAAATGAAAGGAATATTCCCTGATCATTTTGGTATATATATACCTATATAAAATATTTATAGTTTAGGTTTTATTTTTGTTTTGTTTTAATAAAAAAAAAAAAAACCCCAGGCGCCAGACCAGAACCACCCAGGCCCAGCCAGCGCCACCTCACCCCTCATCCCAGCCTTTGGCCCAAGCCAGCCGGCCCTAAAACCAGGCCAGCCAGCCCGACCGCGACCGCGCCCCCCCTCGCCGAACCCCTAGGCCCGGCCACCCGACCCTTCGCGCTCCCCTCTCGCTGACTCGTGGGCCCGCCCGTCTTCTTCCCCTCGCCCGCCACGCCGCTCATGGGAGATCCACGGATCCCGAAGGATCAGGATTCCCAACATCACCGATGCCCTTCGAATCATCCCGACCCCGGCTATAAAGCCGAGGCTCACACCCATTCCCCCCCTAGCGGCGCGGACCCCTCTCCTTCTCCTCCAGAGCTCACGGAGACACGAACCCCTCCCGCCGCCAAAGTCGCCGCCGGCGCATGCCACAGTGCACCCGACCCTCCCAACACCACGAACCCTCCCGTGCTCGTGCGCGTCTTCCCGACGACTTCATGAAGCTCGCCCGGCCCAGACGCTCCGGCGCACTCACGCCGCCGCCGCCGCCGTCGCCGGAGTCGGTAAGTCCCAGCATCCCCTCCCGTTCGATCTTAGATCGGCGGCCACGATAGAACCCCAGAAGAAATATGTTTTATTAGAAAACCGGCGGCCCGAGCAGTTTATTTATTAGTTAGGTTTTATTATTAGGCGGTTCGTTTTAGTTAACCCTAGGCCCATTTAGCCTATCTAACATACGAGAACACGATTTAGGCCCATTAGGTTTTTTCTTTTTATTTTGATTTTCTGTTTTAGCGAATAGTTTCAATTTTCAAAAATGTATATCTTTTATTCTGTTTAATATTTTGAGTGATTCTTTTTTGTTGGATTGCAAATTTTATGTAGTTTCTGAAAAATATATATTTAGCTATGTTAAAAATATTTAAAAATGCTTTAATATTGTTTTAGTCAGAATAGCAAATCTGCTATAACTTTAGTTAGAAAAATTATTTTGCATGATTCTTTTTGCCATCACTTTATTTTGATATTGTCAAACCCTAGAAATTAATTTGGGTATTTTAGGATTAATAAATAATTAATTTTAGACAGAATCAATTAATCCTAATTAATTAATTAGTTCCTGTTTTCCTAGTTAATTAATTAGTAAATTAATTTATTTTTAACTTGTGATTAGTTACTCTAGGTTAGTTTCTGTCACTCCATTAGATGAACTTTTATTTATAATTAATAAAAGTTTTAAATTAATTTTCTTAATAGAAATTGGATTAGGCCTAAAATGTGTTTTATAATAGCTTTTAATTAATTCTTTTTGCTCCTAGTTACTTAGTTAATCCTTTTCTGTTAAGTTAAGCTAAAACCATGATTAGGTTATTTTAAGAAATTTTGTTTTATAAAAACTATTTTTGTTATTGTTTGGTGTAGGAAAAACTTTGAATTTGGTTTCTTTGAGTTTTCTTTTGGATTTAGTTTTGATTGTTTTGTTGTGCTATGTTACCATTGTTATCTTGTGTGATTCTCTTGCTTTATGCTTATTGTGTTATTGTTTGTCTCGGTAGAGTTCAGTCTGAAGCTTGCTACTCGACTCTTTAGCTTCGAGGATCATCGGCAAGGCAAGTTTTGATCATGTTATTTCTATACCTATGTTTTGTGCATTAGTAGTTGTCACCTCCCCACCATTGCATGCAGTAGTGAAATCTTGAAGTCATTAAACTTGAGTAGTATCATGTGGTAGGATGAACCAATCCTTGTTATCATGACCGGGGCGTAGTAGTTATTTTGCTATGCTCGTGAGCGGGATTTGGGATGAGTGAAATTCATAAGCAAGTTGTGAGAGTCAATGATGATGACAACCCATGGACTACAATGATCAAGATGGACTTGGAAAATCACTCTTTGGGTGGAGGGCGGTTGCGGGCACCTGGAGCACCAGTGGTGGCGGGATGCATGGAGAAGCGCCATGACATCCTGCGAGCTTCACCCAGCCACGAAGAAGGATGGATGCCCCATGACGGAAGCTTACTGTGCAGCCGCAAGCCATTATGGGCTCTGGCTGGGTTGACCCTAGTAGTGGGCTGGCTGGGCGGTACTCACGAGAAGTAGGCGAGCGGTAGGATTGGATGGAGTGCGGCGGTGGCGGAAGAACTCTTTGGAAGACCTGTTTCATTCGTCCGTCTTCAAACACCATGAAGTGCGAAGACTTTAAAGGAGGAATGATTCTTGCGGGAAAGTCGCAAACCTCTGCGAGTGTTATAACCTAATCGATTAGCCGTGTCCCGATTCACGGACATTTGAGCCTCTGGACCTTGGAAGTATTGGATATCTCAACACTTAAAGCTAATGAATTAATTTGAGGTTTATGACTTAATAATAATTTGGGAGCGAGATATTGGTTGGCGGAACCATCTCAATAACTACCAAAATTTTAGTAATTTGCAAATAAGTCCTTTGTAGTAGGATAAAATTAGCTTTTAGCAAAATGATGAAACTTAGAGCTCCACAGCCAAAATGCATATAGTGTTAGTAACTTTATTATTGTTATTCTTCTTGACTTGCCAGCTTATTCCAAAAGCTGACCTACATGGCTACAGCGTATTATGTTGCGAGATATATTCGATCGGGAGTGAGGCTACGCTCCGTGCTTGGCGATTGCCCTTTGAGTCGGATGGACTCGCTTATCTTGACGCTTCCGCAGCATTTTAGTTTATTTCTCATGAGTTGGCCTTGGGCGAATTTATTCCTTGTAATAAAGACTCTATATGAGAATCGATTAATGATATTCAGGTGTGATTGAACTTTGATTACTTTATCGATGTCTTGTGAGTACCGGCATGATCTTGGGATGAATGCAGAACCACGAGATTTGACCGATTTTGGGTCAGGTCGCTACACCTAGTGGAGGAGTCAGAGGAAGATGCCTATCTTATTCACCCATCAAGGTGCTTGCTCTAACTTTCAAGGTTATATTGTCGCACATATCTTGCAGCTTATTCTTTGCATTGCTTCTACTTTGTTGAACTTCCATTAGCTTAGTTTACACATCGTGTATGTCAATACGGCCTGCCTATCCATTTTCAGTACATATTCCATCTGTCATCATACCATATTTATCCATTCAAATGTTGTTCTTGTGTATCAGGGCGTTTAAAGGAAGAGGCGATTCTTGATCGTGGAGGAGCACAAGCAAAGTATTTGGAAGCAGTAGTGGCACCTAATAAATCAAATAGCCCATTAGGTGTAGTTGCAATATCACGACCCACAAAACACCCCAACTCTAGCAGACTCTAGCCCTACTACCTTGGTCATTTAAGTGCCCCAACTCATTGACCCCAAGCTGCAGCAAACATTATGATTATGCCAGTTGACATAACACCCTCTCTGACGCAAACCCCCATTCCAGCAAAAGTACACCAAATCCGGTTGCCAAATCCTTTTCGAACGAGAGAGACCCAATTGCAGCAAATAGGACCCTGTTCCATTTCTTCTCGGGAACTTTGTGCGCAACTTTCGTTCATGGAAAGATTATACATGAGACCTGAGAACAATTTCGGTCTTCCTCCATAACTTACTGCGTAAGTAATGTACTAATGTTATTCATGGTCATTACTGCA
>JAHIAM010019625.1:0-10529 GCA_021605205.1 Aegilops longissima
CTTCGCTCAATATTTGGGGAAGAGGCCCAGGCCTTCACTTATAAATAGGGAAGCCCTTTTCGGAGGGACGATCGGATCGGCGTCGGAATCGGAGAGAGAGAAACCCGTTCCTCAAGCGGGCGGCAGGCACACTTAGCGATTCATCACACCACCAGAACAGATCCTCGCGAGGCTGTTCTTCCTATCTATTCTTACGTCGGCCCGAGGCAATCCACACACCACAAACTAAGTGGGTATTACACCTAGCGGTGGCGAACTAGTATAAATCCTGCGTCTCTTGTGTTGTTCGTTAGTAGTTTAGATCCCTACGATTGGCGAGTGCGAGGCGGTGGAGGGTGGATCTCCGCGCGCGAGTTTGAACCTTAAGTGCGCGAGAACTCGTGATCCGACATTTGCGCGCCCGGTGAAGTGCGCCGAGTCACTATCGCCACCTCGCGTCCGTCGCGCCGTCATCGCCATGACCGGTGACCAGCGGGCAACCAGATCCATGGGCAGCGTGGCCCGCCCAGCGAAACCGCTCGCCTCGGGTGACCACGTGCCCAGGCAGCTCGCGGTCGCGCCAGTGCTGTGGGCGTGGGCGGCAGACGAGCTCACGGCGCTCACGCGGCGAAGCGCGTCGGCGCAAACCTCCAACCGCCGTGACCACCTCACCCTACACCGGGGCGAAGCGAACTTCGAGGCGCGCTCCGGTGGCCGAGGCTGTTGCGTGCAGCTGCTGGAGAGCGGCCGCGGCGTCTTCTTGGAGCGAGTGGCGGAGCTCACAAACCGCGCCTCGAGGCTCACCCTTACACCAACTCCCACCTTGGCCGAGGCGGCCCGCCGAGGCTCCACGCCGCCCAGACTCCAGCTTCTCAGCACCAGCTGATGCAGCGCCGGGCGGTGGCGGGTTGCCCCGCCCGGCCAGCGGAGAAAGAACTCAGCGCGCTCCGGCCTGGTGGACCGCGCGCCACCACCCACGCAGGCGCATCAAGTGAAACGCAAAACCGCTCAGCACTCTGGCGTGGCCGGGATGTGGCGCCGGAATATCGTGCCCCACTGGTGGACCGGGGCACCAGCGTGAGGAACAAGACCGCTCCTCAGCCCAATCCAGGGATGAGGCACGAAGCAGCTCTTCGAGTCGAGATGGTCCCTTGGTCACGCGCGAGAACGCGATTATCGGCACGCTACTTCCTCAAACAAACATCGCTAACCATAGGTCGCGGGAGTGCAGTGCGCCACGACGAACAGCTGCCCGTTCCGATCTCCTACCCCTCGGGAGGGCACGAGGAGGCTCTGGGAGAAGGCGAGATCAGGCTATCCCACGGCGTTGGACAAGGTGTTCTCAAGAGGTAGGCCCTCTGCTGGGAGGTGCCTCGGGGCCTGCCCAGCGGAGGACCCGTGGTCGTCGGGGAACGCTGGCGACCGCTCTCACCGACGCGTCACGGTTTCCGGTCGTCGTTGGTGGCACTAGAGATGTGGCCAAGGCGGGGCCCTCGTCTGGCGATATGAAGCAAGGCGTACACTGTGAAGAAGGCCCGGTGCATGAAGCTTGCCGCCCGTGACACTCTCACGTAATAATGAGTGGGGCTGTACCGCCGGAGTCTCGAGGTGCGGCCTCGGGCCTACAGGGCTCCCTCCTCGCCGATAGCACCTTAGCTCCTGTTGGTGAGAAAGCGTCCAAAGACTAGACTAGGTGCGGATGGCGGCCTTTTCTGCTTTCATTTGGTTTTCCTCGGCTGTCGTTTTCCCCGTTGGATTTAAGTTGAATTTGAGCTTGATATTTGCGTGTATTCGGGAAGGGTGCTTAGTATCGTTCGAGCAAATCTCTCGCGTTTGATTTACAACTCCGCCTCCGCCACCTCCTCTCGCGAGCCCCTCATGGCCGGGCGAGACAAGCTTGCGCTGGCCCAACTTTGTCACCGCGCGTCCTCTCGGAGGTTTTTTGCTGCGGAGTCCTCTGATTCGATCGATATACACTTTCGGATTACGCGATCTCCCAGAGCTATCTCGGGCTCGTCTGAAACTAAGGTAAACCATCAAACTAGCGTCGCTAGCTTACCACTTGCGGCGGGTGTATGGGCGATGTAACACCTGCTAATACATAGAACACAAGTCTTACATGAGGGCTCCCCTCCCAAAATACTCTCACCTCCATCGGGCCAAAACACGAGTTCTTCTCGTGCGGAAGTAGCGGAACAAGGACAATACATTCGGTCGGACAAATCCCCAATGCAATCTCGGAGCACCTCCGAGCCGTGGCTGGCGTCGCTGGCCTCTGCGTCGCTGCCAGCGTGATCGTTGCGGCGCCGGGGCGTTCACCACGCCGCCCTCGCCAGGCCACGACCACGCCGTCGTCATCGAAGCGAAGGCCGGACGAGGCATCACGTTATCTTCCACCCGGTCGCCCGGTCGCCCGGACGGCTGGGAGGCTGAGAAGCGATAGCAGCGTCAAAATCGAAGTGAGGGTCCATGTCCGGAGATGGTGAAGACGAGAGAAGGCGCCGGAGCAGCTGTGCGACTCCTCTCCCCACCAACTTATCGGCCACGACCGACCGGCGCCTCAGCCACGCCACCACGTCGATGAAAAGCGAAAGGTTGCGGCGTAGTTGACGCGTCGGTGGCCTCGCCGCCTCGCCAGATATTATCCAAGCCACATTAGCCCTTTCCGGGCGTGGCGAGCATGAAGCGGTGCTCATGCTCCAAAGACTACGTTGGCGCATCTCGTCCGCGTTACGGCGCGCCTGACCTCGGCCTCCTCCACCGCTCGTGAAGAAGGCGCCTCGGCTGAAGGTGGTGGACTCCTCTGCGCCACCTCAAAGGCGGCTGAAAACATCGGCCGCCGCATAGCCTCCTCGATTTGGTCCTCAAGGCAGTAGTCCTGCCTCGGCCTCGGCCTTGATCAACTAACCGCTCCTCAAACTTCGCTCGAGGATTGGCGCGCCGCCTCACTCGGCGTCAGCCTCCTCCATGACCACGGGCTTCCGTGCTGCAACCTCATCCTCGCCGCGTCTGGCGTTCCCTCGTCTCCAAGCGCTTGTACTCAGCGCGTTACGGCTACCGGCGTCGGTGCCTCTTGCGCCACGGGCTCGCCGTCACGAAGCCACCTTCATCGGCGAGGCTACCTCGCGCAGCTCCGCTGCTCCTCCAGCGAGTGGCACCGAGGCTAGGAGCTTCCGTGCCTGCTCCTCCGCCGCCTCTCGCCGATCGGCTGCCGAGCCTCTTGATGGCAGAACAGCCTCTCGGGGAGCTGCAGCGACACCTTGGCCTCCTCATCATCAAGCTTCTGGCGGCGCGCAAGCGGCGGCGTCCTCCAGCTCGCGCCTCTCGCAGCGAGCGCGGGCCTGCGGCCTCAAAGCGCGCGTCTTCGTCACAAGCTCTTCACCAAGAAGGCCCACCGCGTCGGCCGCCCTTGAAGAAATCCTTGGCGAAGGCGCGATGCTCCCAGAGCCTTCGCGCCGTCCTCCGCACCATCGGCCGCCGGGCAGGCGCAGAACCCGAATCAACACTCCCCCTCGGGCGAGGCTGGGGCTGCACCCTCGCGGCAGGCGGCGCGCGCCATGGGCCCGGCCTAGAAACCAGCTCGTCCCAGAGCGAGGCGCGAGCGCCTCGGCCAATCGCCATCCACGACCGGGCAAAAGCCCTGGCGAGCTAGCTATGCCTCGGGAAGGCTCACGAGAAAGGATCGCGAGGCATGCAGGGGCCACGCGCCTGGGGCGGCTCACCTCCCGGTCGCCCTCACGACAAGACTCCATGCTTGGAGCACTCGAGGAGGCAGGAGGCGACCCAGGGGAGGGCGTGTCCTCACCCATCTCCATGAGCTCGGCGGGAAGGGCACTGCGGGGCAAGGCGGTACAACAGCGAAGAATCAAGAATGGAGAAGAAGAAACACTCGCCGTGGCAGAAGTACTTCCTGCGCTTGCGAGCAACAAGGGTAGTCATCGCCGGGCCTCCTTCTCCTCACGGAGCCTCGAAGTTCCGTGAAGCGGCCCAAGATTTGGGCGCGGATCAGCCTGCGGCAGGAGGAAGCATCCGGCGGCTTGCGTCGAGGCGTCTGCAGCCTGCCTATCGCCGCCTCACCGAAAGCGAGGAGGGGCCTCGGGGCTCGATCGCGGCGCCACCAGCGGCTTGCCCGCCCTCGCCGGGCGGCATGAGCCTCGAGTTGCCCCCTCACAGCGTCGCGGCGTTGCCACCCGGCGAGACCCAAACCTGGCGGCTCGTACCTCCTGCTCCACCACTTGAGGAGGAGCCGCCTCGGCTGGAAGGCTGTCACCTGCCAGATTCTCGCAGGCCCAGGAACCGGCGCAGCCCCATTCATCGAATAGGCATCTGGTTCACGGATCACCCCTATTCGCAGCGGATGCAGCAAGGCCCTTCATCTTTGGATGCCACGGGGTTAGGATCGCGATCGGGACCAGCAGCACCTTCCTTAAGCGCTTACGGCGTCGGTCTTCTTCCGGAGCCTCATCGATCACGGGCCGCGAAGGCCACATCCGTGGGAATGGCGTTGGAGAGGAGCAATCGTGCGTCGAGAACTCCTTCAACACCTTGGGCGCATCGCGATGGCGACCTCGAGAATCTGACGGCGCCCGAAGAAGCGGGGCTAAGCCCTCGGCTGGCAGGTGGGGACAGCCGTGATTGGATCCGATAGCGGGTGGGCACCCCACATCCCGTACAACCACCTCTCGCGGAACCCAGCCCGGGCGGAAGGCAGGCTGAAGTCAATCCGAGGCGCGGTCTCGAAGCTGGCACGAAGCTCCGCGCCCGAGCATTGGCCAGAAGTCGACAAAAGGCCTGAAGAAAAAAGTGGCGCAGCAAGGCACGAGGAAGGATGCCCATCATTGCCTCCTGAAGCAAGCGAAGGCGAGAAGAGTAATGGACTCGGGACCCGGATGCATCATGTGGATGCGAGTGGTGAAAACGGCATTGAAGAAATCGGAGAAGGGAACCAGCCCGCCCGAGCGTCAGCGAAATACCGGACCTCGGTGACTGTCCTATCGATGGCAAAGTGGGGCCGGGCAGGCGTCGTCCTCCGCATTCATTAAAGAAGTGGCGAGCGGCCGACCTTGCCCAAGCCCTCGATTGATTATGATCGGGAATTCGGCGGAGAGCCGCCCGGCGGCGGCGAAGCGGCGCATGTTTCTTCCTGCCCCTTCTTCGTCGAGCCATGGCGTCGAAGGAAGGAGATTGAATTAGTTGAAATGAAACCGGAGTTGAGAGGAAGAATGGAAGCAAGCAGCAAAGAGAACAGAATGTATGCAGCGGTGTGTCCGCCTAGCAAGGCACGAAATAAGGCGTGGAAACGGTGCGCCCGTCCAATCAACCGCCAGCGTCGCCCAGGCGCTGATTTAGAGCCTGACGCTCCGCCTTGCCCTTCGCCTCTCACTCGGCCAAGTTGAGCGCGCCGTGGGCCGGGGACTCTGTCGGCGTTACGAGGCAGGGGTCCCAGACTTGCACTGCGGCTGCGGCGTGGCTCAAAGGGGCCGGGCGGCCCATCTTCACCAACACAAGCTCAAGACCCTCGCGAGGCCAAGCCTGTGAGGCGGGCGACCAAACTTCCTCGAGCTGGCCTCGTCAGGCCTCGCTCACGAGGCCGGAGAGTTCAAGGCGGGGTGCCTCGCGAGTGCCGTGGCGTAACCATGGCGACCAAGGCGCCCGGTTAGCGCCAGGCCGCGCGTCCTCCTTTCCTCTTTGGTGCAAAGGGGCAAGCGAGCAAGGGCATCGAGGCAAAGGCATCCGTTTTGGTGCAACAAGACCAAGACCAGCCCCAATGGCTGGAATGCGATCATCATGGAGCCCAGCGCGTCATCACGAGCCTTTGGCGGCGAGGACCAACTTTAGTCGGGATAAGTTTACCGCTTTCCCCTTCAAAATGGCCAATTGTTGGCGCCTTCCGCTCAATATTTGGGGAAGAGGCCGGGGCCTTCGCTTATAAATAGGGAAGCCTTTTCGAGGAGGGACGTCGGATCGGCGGTCGGAATCGAGAGAGAAACCCGTTCCTCAAGCGGGCGAGCGGGGCACCACTTAGCATTCATCACACCCACCAAGAACAGACCCTCGAGGCTGTTCTTCCTATCTGTTCTTGATGGCCCCGAGGCAATCCACACCCACAAACTAGACTAGGGTATTACACCACAATGGTGGCGAACTAGTATAATCCTGCGTCTCTTGTGTTGTTCTTGTTAGTAGTTTAGATCCCTGCGATTCGGCGAGTCGAGGCGGTGGAGGATGGATCTCACGCACGAGTTGAACCTTAAGTCGCGGAACCGTGATCCGACAAGCGGGGCTTGAATGGATGGCAGGCGGTGCCAAGCAGCGATGCGATGGTCGAGGGGCGCGAGGCATGGGAGGAATCTTGGGCGGTGGTGTGGCGTTCGAGGAAGATCGTCAACCTGGTGGTGGAGGTAGATGAAAGCGATCTGCCCGTTCTTTGTACATCAGAGCGATCAGAAGAAATGGGTGACCTATTGCTTTCAATCAACTATTATTTTCATAAAATCCTGTAGTAATTGAGTGTGCCATGCATGTTGTAGAGCTCTCATGTCTCCCGTCATTTATTTCTCACCGACCTGCTATCTTCTACCTCTACCTTTGTACTAATTGTGCACACACTTCACCCATACTCACACTATTGTTTTTTATGCATGGGTATTTCAGACTACGGCGCGGTGTTGATGAATGCGAAAAGAAAAAGACGAAGTCGCTCGGTGTAATTCGAGGGTAAGCACTAAGCGTTTCACGCTCTAATGGGTGCAGATGTCGGCAGTTGGAGACGATGGCGTAGCTCTGCGTTGATGATCTCAATTGCCACACACAACTATCCAGTGCTTGCTTTAACCTTCATTTGTCAAATGTGGTTGCATGTTGCATATGGTGTCTAGCTTGTATTGCTTCCAATTTGGTTAAATTGCATCTGCTTACTTTACACATTATACCTTTGATAATGACATGCCTTCCTGTTTTTGATACATACTACATATGTCTATTAACCATGTTGTACATCAAACTAATGCTCTTTTGTATCCCTCGTCAATCAGTTATGATGAGGCAGTCACCCAGTGGAGTTCTTGTGAGGCGCCCTACTCGTTTAAAGAGTGCAGTGTCATCCTCTCCACATGATTCTCAAGAAATAGCAAGGCTAAATGAAGATAGTCAATGTAGCTCTCTAGTTGATCACCATAATTCCCCACACCACCATCGAGGTGCTTGCTCTTACTTGGCGGTGTGATATGTGGTTGCATGTTGCATATGGTGTCTACCTTGTAATGCTTCTAATTAGGGTAAATTGCATCCTTAGTTAACACATTATACCTGTGAATATTACATGTCTTCCTATTTTTGGTACATACTACGTCTTTCTATTAACCATGTTCTTACATCAAACTACTTTTCTTGTGTATCCCTCATCAATGCTCCTAGTTTGTTAAATTGCATCTCCTTAGCTTACACATTATACATGTGAGTATGACACGCCTTCTGTTTTTGGTACATACTACATCGCCTATCACACCATGTTCTTACATCAAACTCTTGTTCTTGTGTATCCTGCGTCTATAAGCTTATGATGAGACAGATCCGCAGCGTGGGTTAATATGATCTGAAATACTCTTATAAAGAATGCAATTTCATCCTCTCCACATGATTCTCAATAAACAGCAAGCCTAAATGAAGATATTGAACGTTGCTCTGTACCTGAAGACCGCACTTCCCCTACACCACCATCACATGTGCTTGCTCCAACTTCGCGATGTGATATGTGGTTGCATGTCTATCTGGTGTCTAGCTTGTAATGCTTCTAATTAGGGTAAATTGCATCTGCTTAGTTTACACTATACACATGAATATGACATGCCTTCCTATTTTTGGTACACACTACATCTATGTGTTAACCTTGTTCTTACATGAAACTACCTCTCTTCTGTATCCTGCATCAATCACTTACGATGAGTCACCTTTATTCATTGCATATTGCATATTATTTCTAGCCTGTTGCCATGTATTGCTTCTAATTTGGTCAAATACATTTGTTAGGGCACCCTTTTAATTTGGCATAGTGATATTGGTTTCATCTTTCATATGGTTTCTAGCTTGCATCGATTCTAACAAGTTCAAGCACCTTGTGCTTAGTTTACTCTTTATACATCATACATGTCAATATGTCAAGCCGTCTGTTTTTCATACATATTCCATCCTCCTATCATGCGGTTGCCTTACATGAAAGTAGTGTTAATCGAGTATCATGCATCAATAAGTTCGAAGAGCAAATTTTATTCTTTTTTTTGTGGGTTTGACTTGACAAGGCAAAATCAAGAAAGAGGAAGGAAAAAGAGTAAGGAAAGGCGATGATGGTGGTCCTCTGCACAACGTTAATGGAGCATCTGCGATTGTCCTTGTCTTGATAGTGCATTAAAGGTCCAAGTCTCCGCTCCCTACTCCACCATCCAAGGTGCTTGCTCTAACTTGGCGGTGTGATATTTGGTTGCATGTTGCATATGGTGTCTAGCTCATATTGCTCCTAATTAGTGTAAATCTGCATCTGCTTAGCTTACACATGATACATGTGAATATGACACGCTTTCCTGTTTTTGGTACATACTATATCATGTATCACACCATGTTCTTACATGAAACTACTCTTCTTGTGTATCCGCATGAGTCACTTATGATGGGGCACCTTAAGTTGGCATGTGATATTGGTTTGCGTCTTGAATATGATTTCTAGCATGTATTGCTTCTAGTTTGATGAAGCATCACCTATGGCGAGATAGTTTTAACTTGGCGAGTGATATTGATTGCACCTTCCATATGGTGTCTTGCGGTGTTTCTAATTTGTTGAAGTGCCTTACCTTGGTTAGCATGTAACATCCCAAAATTCTAAATTTTGGAATGTTATATTAGATAAATAACTATGCTTGTTGTCTGATTGTTTGTTTGATTGATTGAGTGAAATTGAGTGGAATTTGAAACTTTTGAAAGTTGAATGAGAGGGAATGAAATGACTTTCCCAAACTTTCCCCTTTGCCCTTTTGGATCTCAATGAATTCAAGTTCATTCCAACACCAAACCCTAGAGTGAAGATGACATGACTTCTTCCATTTGGAATGAAAAGGGTTTTGGAAAAATTTGAATTTCAACTGAAAATATTTCAAATTCAAAGCTTTATGCAACTCTATGATTTTCATGAGAGAAGATAAAATGACTTCTTCAATTATATGAAATATGAGTTGGAGGTTAAAAGAATCAAATTGAAAGTCATTTGAAAGTATCTTGAAAACCCTTTTCAAAATTGAGTTTTATTTGAATTTTGAAAAAATGAATTTTATAAAGTTTGGATTTTGCCTGGAAAAATGTTCAAATGATAGGAATATTCCTCGATCATTTGATATATATATGCTATATAAAATATTTATATTTTAAATATTATCTCTGTTTTAGTTTTTCAAAAAAATAAATTTTGGAAAAAGAAAAAAATACCCAGGCTTGACCAGCCAGTATGCCCAGCCGACTGGCGCCCACCGAGTAGCCGATAGCGCCACGCCAGTGACGCAGCCAGCCAGCGCCTGAGACCCACAGCCCGAATCCCCTCCCGATCGGTGCCACTCGCTCCCCTCTCTCTCCTCCTCCGGCCCTGACCCCACCTCGTCCCTTTCCCTCGCCACGCCTGCCCCACGCTGAAACCACGCCACCGCACTTGCAGGAGACCCGGATCCTCCCGATCCTCCCGATTCGCCCCCTCCTCCAAGCGACTCCCGCCTTATAAATACCCTCCCACCCCATTCCCCCCTCGCCCCTCACGGACCTCCCTCTCCCTCCGCCTTTCGCTGAGCCGAAACCGCCCGCCCGCCATTAACCTCGCCCGACCCACTCCGACCACCCGAGCCCCATTGACTCCACGACCCACCCCTCGCCCGTCCCACTGCCCGAACGCCTCCGCCGACGCCCGACCACGGAGCGCGGAGCACTCGCGCCGAGCCTCCGCCGCCATCGCCGACCGGTAGATCACGGACCCCCCTCCTCGCCGTTAGATCCGACGCGTACGGTTAGGATTAGATCCCCCGAAGGGGTACGTTTTTATTTAGGTTAGTTAGTGAACCGGGTTTTTACCCCGGTTAGTTACGGTTTATTTTAGTTAGGGTTTTTATTTAAACCGGCCGACTCAGTTTAAACCACTAGGGCCCGTTTAGTTATATTACGCCCAGGGCGTTAGTTAGGCCCATTAGGCCGTTTTTCTTTATTTTTCATTTTCTGTTTTAGCAGAATAGTTTCAAATTTGAAAAATTCATATCTTTTATTCTACTTAATATTTTTAAGTAATTCTTTTTTTGTTGGTTTACAAATTTCTTATAGTTTCTGTAGAAATATAATTTGCTATGTTAAAATTATTTAGAATTGCTTTATTTTAAATTTAGACAGAATAGTAAATCTGCTATAAAATGAGTTAGGAAAATTATTTTTGGATGATTCTTTTTGTCCCAACTTTGTTTTGACATTGCCTAACCGTAGGAATTTATTTGGGCATTTTAGGATGAATAAAAATAGTTTTAATCAGAATC
>JAHIAM010019627.1:0-13938 GCA_021605205.1 Aegilops longissima
CCGGTTGCCCGGGTCTGCCGCCCGTCACTTCCCGGCCTTGCGGAGCGCCTTCTTGGTGGAGCTACGGGCTCCGCTGGCAAGCTACTTGAAGGTGTGGAGGCGCCCTCGCGGACTCCGCTCGGCTCAACTTCGGGCTCGGCCTGCCTCCTCCTCGGCAAGCTCCTCTTGATCGGCAAGGCTTGCCGCCTGCCTCTTCCTCCTCCACGGTGAACCCGATCCGCCACGCAGCAGCTGCTGCCGCCTCCCAGCCTGTGGCGATGCGCTGCATCTCGGCGGGTGGTGTCGCGGTGAGCCACTTCGCTCGTCGGCGCGATCGGCACTTCTTCCAAGCTATCGAAGAACTGCTGCAAGCTCGTCCGCAGCTCTTGCCAGGTTGGAATGATCCCATGCGAATCGCACAAGGGCATCATGGCGCGGATGCGTCGGCGAAAGTTGTTGCACAATGGGGCGACTCCCTCGGCAACCTAAACCACTCGGGGTGATCGGCGTCGTGCTTGAACAGCTCAGCAGCATCGCATCCAACTCCAAGACAGTGAAATTCCAGTTGAGGCCAGGCGCAACCTCATGATGTCCGCCGCATTTTGGAATTCCCAAGCAGGTCTCCTCCTCTCTGCAAAGGCGTGGCGGCGAAGAAATCCGCCCAACGCGCCTACAAGTGAGTCCGCAAGCTGAGGCGCATGATCCGGTCACACTATCTTCAACCTAGCATCCTCCGGCGCAAGTTGCTCCAATCGTTGCAGCCTATGGGAGTTTGGCGCTGGGCGATGAAGGGCTGGGTTCTCCTCAGCGATCCAACACCAATCGGCTCTCCACTCCTCCCACTTGCTGCAAGCTCTCCTTCCGATAGGTTTCTTTCTTGCCGATCCTGGAGATCCAAGCAATCCCTCCGGCAAGTGGCTCTCCTCTCTCAACGCGGGGCATGAAGAAGTGGCGGAAGAGGGCTATGTTTGGGTGGACTCCGATAAAGTTTTCGCAAAGGTGTGCGAAAACTGCCATGGTCAGGACAGCGTTGGGGGTGAAATCAAGGAGGCGAAGCCCGTAGGTATTCATGATGTCACGAAGAATTCAGAGAAGAGGCGAGAGCCCGCAATTGAAGAAAGAGTGTGAAGAAGGGGTACCCGCTCGGACCCAACTCGATCGGCGGAGAGTACCTTCGTGCTGCGGATGCCGTGTCTCCGTCGACCGAAGAGGTAGTATCCCTCCTCGGCTCCTTTGCGCCTAGCTGGGGGAAGACGTCCGCTTCTTCGCGCCCACAGACCGCCCGGCCTCGGCCGACTTTCACGCCCTTCCCTTATCGGCTTTGGAGCCATGGCGGAGGTGGTGGAGAGACGAGGCGTTGATGGCGCTGAGTGGCGATGGAAGCGGGCGCTGCTCTCTTGAACTAGAGATGAAGGGGAGCGGCGGTGGTTTTGAGATGGGACAGCAAATGGCAGGTGGGCGACCTGCCCCGTTCCCCTATTTATAAGGAGGAGAGGGGCGGACGTTCCGTTTTTCAATTAAAGTAACCCCCACGATCTCTCCACGCGCCACGTTAGGGGCGTGCTGTTAGTGGGGCGTGGTGATTCGAGCCGCATTACGGCATGATCTAGGCAGCGTGCCGCGTATGCTTTTGGGCCTGGCCCAACAGCTCGGCACCGTGTGTGGCCCGAGCCGGGGCTCTGCGGTGTACTAGAGTAGGGGTACCCTAGTATCCCGAACTTCGTGCCTGGGCAGTCAGCACACCCGCAAGGCTTGCCTAGTGATCACCAAGGTCCTCCATAGTTCCTTTAGAGCCATTCAAGAACAAAGTATTTAAGCCAAGGAGACAAGGCCCCGCAAGAGGGCTTGCGGGAAGGCCACTCAAAGGCGCGAGAAGACAAGACCCGACAAGAGGAGCTTCTTTGGGAAGGCTCGGTGGCGACAAGCTTCGGCGCGACAAGGATCAGCCGCGGCAAGTCGCTGGCACCCTCTCTTCATCTCGCTCCAGCTCACCCTGCGTGTGCCATGGGACCATTCGAGCGTGCGTGTCAAGAGGCTGTGCAGCCAGCGGAGAGCAGCGATGTGGCGGCGGCAGAGTGCCATCGTGGCAGCGATGGCGCCCTGACGGTCCCTTTACGCATTGTTTAGGCGACATGGGCGGGCATTTATGTTTTGTCCCTTGCCATCGAGTTGGTAGAATACCTTTGTACAAAGTAGCTATACCAACGCAACTCATTTCCCATTTGCCCTTGTCTACGTTGCCACGATGGTGACCCTTGAGCCTATAAAAGAGGCCCATGCATAGCGTAGAAGGGGTTGGTTACGTTCGACTCATTGAGACCGGAGACACTCACGCTAGGTTTTGTAGCTCTCGCGGCTCCCTAGCAAGAACACAATACAATCGGACAAGAGCAGTAGGGTATTATCTCTCCGGAGAGCTCGAAGCTAGGTAAACTGCTCGTGTGTTTCGCCTCGATCGCTCTTCGTGCAATCTCCCCCCACGAACCGAAAGGGACTCGGTCACGGTCCCATAGGTGTTAAGTGAGTTCTGATCAACTTCCCGACACTTATGGCCACATTCATGGCATAGTTGTTCAAATGATCTCATATTGTGCATAAGGGTACATCTTGGAATTCAAACAATGTTGCCTAAGGAAGTTTTCATTTTCTCTTGCGGAAAATTCATTTTCATTTACAGTGCCCAAAGGAGGTTTTTGTGAAGGATTACCAAATAATTGTTGCAAAAATGGACCAAATCAATTTTATAAAATACTAGGCCATATATAATGCACAATTGACAAAATGGTTGGGTGAAAAAGTTTTGATCCACCTCACGGTGAAAAGACAAATTGCCATCGATTGAGTTGGAAGCGGGTCAAATTTGAACTGCAGCTGCCTCATAGCTGTTGGAAATATGCCCTAGAGCAATAATAAAAGCATTATTATTATATTTCCTTGTTCATGATAATTGTCTTTTATTCATGCTACAACTGTATTATCGGAAATCGTAATACGTGTGAATACATAGACTATCGTCCTAGTAAGCCTCTAGTTGACTAGCTCGTTGGTTGACAGATAGTCATGGTTTCGACTATGGACGAATGTCATTGACAGCGGGATCACGTCATTAGGAGAATGGTGATGGACAGACAATCTAAGCATAGCACAAAGATCGTGTAGTTCGTTTTGCTAGAGCTTTTCCAATGTCAAGTATCTCTTCCTTGACCGTGAGATCGTGTAACTCCGGATACCGTGAGAATGCTTTGGGTGTACCAAGCGTCTGGCAATGGCTGGGTGACTATAAAGGTGCATTACAGGTATCTCGAAAGTGTCATTGGGTTGACACGGATCGAGGCAGTTGTCCTCCGTGTAATGGAGGTATCCTTGGGCCCGGTAATGCATCATCATAATGAGCTCAAAGTGATCAAATGCAGTCACGGGATCATGCATGCAAAATGTGACTTACGGTAACTTGACCCGAATCAGTATTGGGATACCGCCGATCGAGTCTCGGCCAAGTAACATATCGCGTCGACAAAGGGAATAGTATCACAGGGTTGCTTGACCCCTCGACATCGTGGTTCATCCGATGACATCATCGAGGAGGCGTAGGAACCAACATGGGTATCCGGATCCGCAGCTGGTTATTAATGGAGGCGTCTCGGTCATGTCTACATGTCTCGAACCGTAGGGTCTCCTACACATAAGGTTACGGTGGCGCTAGGGTTAATAGGAAGACTTGTATGTGATTACGAATGTTGTTGGAGTCCTGGATGAGATCCCAGACGTCGCGAGGAGATTCGGAATGGTCGGTGAATTTATATGGGAATGTCAAGCGGACCTGGGAAAAGTTTGGTCATCTCGGTATTGTGGAGGGTCACGGAAAGGTTCCGGAGGACCACGGAGGGCCACCCCTTTAGGGGGGCACTTGGGCTGCGTGGGGAGCAGCCAGCCCCAGTGGGCTGGGCACCCCCCTCCCCTTGGGCCCATCAGGGCCTGGAGTTGAGGGAACCCTAAGGGCGCGCCTTGGCAGGGGCAAGCCCCCCCTCCCTTAACCGCCCGCCCTCTAGATGCATCTAGAGGGGCCGAGCCCTCTCCCTTCCCTATATAAATAGAGGGTGAGGGAGGCTGCACACACCATTGAAGGCAGCCCTCCCTCCCAACACCTCTCCTCCTCCGCGTTAAGCTTGGCGAGCCTGCTTGGGAGAACAGTCCTCCCATCGCATCACGCCCGTCGTGCTGCCATTGGAGCCATCTTCCTCAACCTCTCCTTCCTCCTTGCTGGATCAAGGCGGAGGAGGCAGCCATAAATCCATCTGCGTGTTGAACTGAGCGGAGGTGCTTTGTCAGATTCAGCACTTGGTCATGGTGATAGGAATCACGTTAGGAGCGTCTTCATCATCACCACTCCCTCGAGCGCTTCAGTCCTCGATCTACAAGTGGTATGTAGATGCAAACTCTCTCTCGTAACTCGTTGCTTAGATGAACTCATAGATGGATCTTGGTGAAACCGTGGGAAAATTTTAATTTTCTAGCGTTCCCCTAGCATTGGCATCATGAGCTAGGTCTATCGTAGTTCTCTATTGCAGCAGTAGAACTGAATTTAGTTGTGGGCGTGGATCTTGTCAACTTACTTGCCGCTACTAGTCTTATCTTGCTTCCGGCGGTATTGTGGGATGAAGCGGCCCGGACCAACCTTGCGTGCATTCGTGAGACCAGTTCCACCGACTAACATGCACTAGTTGCATAAGGTGGCTGGCGGTGTCTGTCTCTCCTACTTTAGTTGGAGCGGATTCGATGAAAAGGGTCCTTATGAAGGGTAAATAGAAGTTGACAAGATCACGTTGTGGTTATTAGTATGAAGTAAAGCGTTCTTGCTAGAACCCAATTGCAGCCGCGTAAAGATGCAACAACAATTAGAGGAGCGTCTAACTTGTTTTTGCAGCAATTGTCATGTGATGTGATATGGCCAAGTTGTGATGAATGATGAATGACATATTGTGATGTATGAGATCATGTTCTTGTAATAGGAATCACGACTTGCATGTCGATGAGGTATGACAACTGGCGGGAACCATAGGAGTTGTCTTTATTTTGTATGACTGCGTGTCATTGAAGAACATCATGTAAATTACTTTACTTTATTGCTAAGCGCGTTAGCCATAGATAGTAGAAGTAGTCGTTAGCGTGTGACAACTTCATGGAGGCACAATGATGGAGATCATGATGATGGAGATCATGGTGTCATGCGGTGACAAGATGATCATGGAGCCTCGAAGATGGAGATCAATGGAGCTTTATGATATTGGCCATATCATGTCACTACTATATAATTGCATGTGATGTTTATTATGTTTATACATCTTGTTTACTTAGAGCAGCGGTAGTAAATAAGATGATCCCTTACAACAATTTCAAAGTGTTTCCCTAAGCTGTGCACCGTTGCTAAAGTTACGTCGCTTCTAAGCACCACATGATGATCGGGTGTGATGGATTCTTACGTTCACATACAACGGGTGTGAGACAGATTTACATCGAAAACACTAGGGTTAGCTTGACAGAGCCTAGCATGTACGAGACATAGCCTCGGAACACGGAGACCGAAAGGTCGAACACGAGTCGTATGGAAGATACGATCAACATGAGAATGTTCACCGATGATGACTAGTCCGTCTCACGTGATGATCGGACACGGCCTAGTCGACTCGGATCGTGTATAACTTAGATGACTAGAGGATGTCTAATCTGAGTGGGAGTTCATTTAAATAATTTGATTAGATGAACTTAATTATCATGAACTTAGTCTAAAACTTTTGAATGATATGTCTTGTAGATCAAATGGCTAAGCGCTCATGTCAACTTGGGCTTCAGCGCGTTCCTAGAAAACCAAGCTGAAAGATGATGGCAACAGCAACTATCTGACTGGGTGGGTACGAGATCATCCTCATAGCTGCCGGAAACAATATGTCCTAGAAGGACCGCTAGGTGGCGCTCCCGTCGAAGAACCAAGACATTATGAATGCTTGGCGGTCTCGTGCTGATGATTACTCCCTCGTTCGATCACGGCGTAGCTTTACAACAGAACCCGGGCTCCAAAAGCGTTTTGAGCATCACGGAGCATATGAGATGTTCGAGGAGCTGAAACTTGTTTTCCAAGCTCACGCCGGGTCGAGAGATATGACATCTCGACAAGTTCTATAGTTGTAAGATGGAAAAACAGTTCGTCGGTGAGCACATTACTCAAGATATACGGGTTGCACAACTTACGTGTCCCGGCGAATATTAACCTCCACGATGGAGGCGGTCATTGGAGAATCCTCGATCGCTCCCACCAAGCTACAAGAGCTTTGTGATGAACTACAATATGCAGGGGATGGTAAAGACCATTCTGAAGTATTCTCTATCTAAGAAGTCAGCGAGGTTGAAATCAAGAAAGAACATCAAGTGTTGATGGTCTGATAAGACCACTAAGTTCAAGAAGGGCAAGGCGAGAAGAACTTCAAGAAGGATGACAAGGAGGTTGCAGCGCCCGGTAAGCAAGTTCTTCGGAAGAAGTCAAAATGGACCCAAACCGGGACGGAGTGCTTTTATTGCAAGGGAGGGAGTCACGGAAGCAGAACTGCCCCAAATACTTAGCGGGACAAGAAGGCGGCAACACCAAAGGTATATTTGATATACATGTAATTGATGTGTACTTTACGATTACTCGTAATAACTCACAGGTATTTGATACCGGTGCCGTTGCTCATATTTGTAACTCACGGCAGAGGAGCTTGCGGAATAAGCGGAGGCGGAAAGGGGCCGAAGGTTGACGATGCGGCGTGAGAATGGTTCCAGAGTCGATGTGATCGGCGTCGACCGCGCTTCTACTCTTCATTTACCTCGGGATTAGTTATGAACCTTAATAATTGTTATTTGGTGCCAAGTTTGAGCATGAATGTTGTATCTGGATCTCGTTTAATGCGAGATGGCTACTCATTTAAATCCAAGAATAATGGTTGTTCTATTTATATGAGAGATATGTTTTATGGTCATGCTCCGATGGTCATGGTTTATTCTTAATGAATCTCGGCGTAGTATTACACATGTTCATAAGCGTGAATACCAAAAGATGTAAAGTTGATAGCGATAGTCCCACATACTTGTGTACAGCCGCCATGGTCACATTGGTGTCAAGCGCGCAGAAGAAGCTCCATCTTGATGGACTTTTTGGAGTCTTTAGATTATGAATCATTTGACACATGCGAACCATGCCTCATGGGCAAGATGACCAAGACTCCGTTCTCCGGAACAATGGGCGAGCAACCAACTTGTGGAAATCATACATATACCGATGTGTGCGGTCCAATGGCGTTGAGGCTCGCCGGAGGATATCGTTATGTTCTCACTCACGGATGACTTGAGTAGATATGGGTATGTCTGCTTGATGAAACACAAGTCACGAGACCTTCGAGAAAGTTCAAGGAATTTCAGAATGAAGTAGAGAATCAACGTGACGAAAGATAAAATTCTTACGATCGGATCGTGGAGGAGAATATTTAAGTCACGAATTTGGTACACACTTAAGAAAGATGTGGAATCGTTTCAGCTAACTAACGCCGCTGGAACACCTCAAGCGTAATGTGGTGTGTCGAGCGTCGTGTCGCACTCTATTGGATATGATGCGGTCTATGATGTCTCTTACTCGATTTACCGCTATCATTTTGGGGATCGCGCTAGAGACAGCTACATTCACTTTAAATAGGGCCTTGTCTAAGTCCGTTGAGACGACACCCATTATGAATTATGGTTTGGGAAGAAACCTAAGCTGTCGTTTCTAAAAGTTTGGGGATCTGATGCTTATGTCAAAACTTCAGAACAGCTCGAACCCAAGTCGGAAAATCGTCTTCATAGGATACCTAAAGAAACCATTGGGTATACCTTCTACTTAAGATCCGAGGCAAGATCTTTGTTGCCAAGAGCGGATCCTTTACGGAAAAAGAGTTTCTCTCGAAAAGAAGTAAGTGGGAGGAAAGTAGAACTCGATGAAGTACTACCTCTTGAGCAGGATAGTAGTGCAGCTCGGAAAATGTTCTGTGATGCCTACACACGAGAAGGAATTATTGATGATGATCAAGGTACTTCGGATCAAGTTGCTACTGAACTTCGTGGAGTCCACAGGACACGTTCCGCACAGTGAGTGGTGGCAACCTGTCTGGAAATCATGTTGTTGAACAACGGTGAACCTTGAACTATGAAGAAGCGATGGCGGGCCCGATTCCAACAAATGGCTAGAAGCCATGAAATCAAGATAGAATCCATGTATGAAAACAAAGTATGGACTTTGGCCGACTTGCCCGATGATCGGCGGCGATAGAAAACAAATGGATCTTTAAAGAAGAAGGCGGACGGCGGATAATGTCACCATCTATAAAAGGACGACTTGTCGCTAAGGGTTATCGGCAAGTTCAAGGGATTGACTCACGATGAGACTTTCTCTCCGTGGCGAAGCTTAAGTCCGTCCGAATCATGTTAGTAATTGCGCATACTATGATTATGAGATATGGCAGATGGAGCGTCAAAACAGCGTTCCTTAATGGATATCTTAAGGAAGAGCTGCATATGATGCAGCGAGAGGGTTTTGTCGATCCTAAGAATGCTGACAAAAGTATGCAAGCTCCAGCGATCCATTTATGGAGCTGGTGCAAGCATCTCGGAGTTGGAACATTGGCTTTGATGAGATGATCAAAGCGTTTGGGTTTATCTGAGACTTATGGAGAAGCCTGCGTTTACAAGAAAGTGAGTGGGAGCTCTGTAGCATTTCTCATATTATATGTAGATGACATACTTTTGATGGGAAATGATATAGAATTCTTGGACAACATTAAGGCCTACTTGAATAAGTGTTTTTCAATGAAGGACCTTGGAGAAGCTGCTTATATATTAGGCATCAAGATCTATAGAGATAGATCGAGGCGCCTCATAGGTCTTTCACAAAGCACATACCTTGATAAGATTTTGAAGAAGTTCAAAATGGATCAGTCAGAAAGGGTTCTTGCACGTGTTGCAAGGTGTGAGATTGAGCTCAGCTCAATGCGACCTGACAACAAAGATAAAGAAGAGATGAGTGTCATCCCCTATACACCAGCCATAGGATCTATTATGTATGCCATCTTGTGTACAGACCTGATGTAAACCTTGCCATAAGTTTGGTAGGAAGGTACCAAAGTAATCCCGACAAGGAACCCGGACAGCGGTCAAGAATATCCTAAAGAGTACTGAAAGGACCAAAGGACATGTTTCTCGTTTATGGAGTGACGAAGAGCTCGTAAACGTAAAGGGTTACGTCGGCGCTAACCAGATCCACAGATCTGATGACTCTAAGTCACAAAACGGATCACGTGTATGTTGAATGGTGGAGCGTAAGCTGAATCAGGTACCAGCGAAGCGTCGATGGCCAGGATCTACATGTGAAGCGGAGAATATAGCAGCCTCGGAGGCAGCGCGCATGAAGCAATTTGGGTGAAGAGTTCATCACCGACCTAGGAGTCATACCCAATGCGTCGGGGCGATCAAACTCTTACGGCATAACCTTGGAGCTATTGCACCACCCTTGAGGGCAGGTTTCACAAGAAGACCAGACACATCAAGCGTCGCTTCAACTCCGTCCGTGAAAATGTTCAAGATGGAGACATAGAAATTTAGCAAAGTGCTGCGGATCTGAATATCATGAGATCAGATTGACTCTTTCTCTCTCAGCAGACGAAACATGATCAACACGAGAACTCTATGGGTGTTCGATTCATCACAATGTAACTGAATTATTGACTCTGGTGCGAGTGGAAGACTGTTGGAAATATGCCCTAGAGGCAATAATAAAAGCATTATTATTATATTTCCTTGATCATGATAATTGTCTTTTATTCATGTGCTAAATACATGTTATCCAGGAAATACGTGTGCGTGTGAATACATAGACTACAATCGTCCTAGTGAGCCTCTAGTTGACTAGCTGGTTGGTCGACGGATAGTCATGATTTCTGACTATGGACATCAGATGTCATTGACAAGCGGAATCACGTCATTAGAGAGAATGGCGTGATGGATGAGACAATCCTAAGCATAGCACAAAGATCGTGTGATTACGTTTTGCTAAAACTTTTCCAATGTCAAGTATCTCTTACTTAGGCCGTTGAGATGGTGTAACTCCGGATACCGTAGGAATGCTTTTGGTGTATCAAGCGTCCTGGCGTATCTGGGTGACTATAAAGGTGCATTACGGTATCTCCGAAATGTGTCATTGGGTTGACACTGTGGATCGAAACAGGGATTTGTCACTCCGTATGCGCGGAGGTATCCTTGGGCCCTTTCGAGTGGCATCATCATAATGAGCTCAAAGTGATCAAGTGTCAGTCACGGGATCATGCATTCTGATCTGATGCAAAGTGACTTCTTGCGTGCTTAACGAGACTAAGCGAGGTATTGGGATAACAGACGATCGAGAGTCGAGCAAAGTAACATACCGTCGACAAAGGGAATAACATCACGGGGGTTGCTTGAACCCTAAACGCCGATAGTTCATCGGATGACAACATCGAGAATGATGTGAGGAACCAACATGGGTATCGGATCATTTGTTAGGTTATTGACGGAAAGCGTCGGTCGTATCATGTCTCGAACCGTGGAGTCTACACATAGGTTGGGTGGCTAGGGTTAATAGGAAGACTTGTATGTGATTACGAATGTTTTGAGTCCGGATGAGATCCGGACGTCACGAGGAGTTCGGAATGGTCAGAGGTAAAGATTATATGGAAGTCTCACGCGACCGGAAAAGTTTGGGTCATATCGGTATTATGGAGGTCCACGGAAAGTTCGGAGGACCACGGGAGGACCACCTTTTGGGGGCCACTTGGGCTCGTGGGAGGCAGCCAGCCCCTGATGGTGGGCGCACCCCTCCCCTTGGCCCATGCGCCTAGGGTTGAGGGAACCCTAGAGGCGCCCCTTGGGGGCAAGCCCCTCCCTTAACCCGCCCCCCTCTAGATGCATCTAGGGGGCAGCCCTCCTTCCCCTATAAATGGGGGTGAAGGGAGGCTGCACACACCATTGAGGCGCAGCCCTCCCTCCCAACACCTCTCCTCCTCGCATAAGCTTGGCGAAGCCTGCGGGACAGTCCTCCATCTGCATCACGCCGTCGTGTTGCCATTGGAGTTGTCTTCCTCAACCTCTCCTTCCTCCTTGCTGGATCAAGGCAGAAGGAGCGCCGTGTCCGTCGTGTGTTGAGCGGAGTGCTGTCCGTTCAGCACTTGGTCATCGGTGATCGGAATCACGTTGGGAGCGTCTACATCATCACCACTCCCTCGGAGCTTCGTACTCCATCTACAAGTGGTATGTAGATGCAAACTCTCTCTAGTAACTTCGTTGCTTAGATGAACTCATAGATAGATCTTGGTGAAACCGTAGGAAAATTTTAATTTTCTAGCGTTCCCAACAATAGCTTGCTCTTTTTTTTCCAAAAATCATTTCTAGGTAAATAAGTATCTATTTAATCAGAAATACATGGTTTGATAGAGACATCGAGATTTGGGGTGGCAGGGACCCAACTCTAGGTGGCGTGGCATGCCCAGTAGCGTGGTCACGCGTGACCGTGGCGTTCCATGTGTTCTAAGCGGCCTAGGCATGTCTAGCGGGTTGGGCACTCCCGGTGGTGCTAGGAAGAAAATCACAACATAAGATTCTCACGAGGAGACCGATCGATGCTCAAACATGAATTAGCAGCCAAGTGTTTGATTAGCATGCAGAAATGTACATAGCTAATGGGCGTGAGTTTTGGCGGAGGATGATCGGTTACTAAAGACCGTCTTCACAAATTTTCACCTCAAAGGAGGAGCCTAGTTGGTACTTTTGCAAACTACCACACTTGACATAAATCTGAATGTTGAAGCTCGGCTCAAAATAATGAATGGATTGAGCTGGCATTTGGTGGAGGATGGTTATTTGGGCATAGAAAAGCCTGTAGAAAATGGATACTATTTGGACATGCCAAAGTGGTACTTCCTTCCCCAAGCTTATTACGAACAGAATAGGAAAATGAATATTTTTGAATTATTTTTGAACTAGGCAAGGAAGGTTTTTACATATTTGTGAACATATGACCCAAGAATTTATGAGATTTTTTGGGAATTTTGGGAATAAGAAATATGGTTGCTTCACAACCTAGGGCAAAACTGCCACATGGCATGACACATACAAAAGCGATAATGGCGCCTAGTCATAGCAACCCACCACAATTTACAAGGCTATGACCATCTTTATTGGTCGTTAACAACTAGAAATAAAGGCGCGGACTAAGCGTGTTTGCTTTATGACCTTTTGTGTAAGAAATTCGACCTTTGACCAAAATGGTCGCAATGGTTTAGGGTTTGGAGCCCCTCGAACAGCTTTTGACCAATTGGTGCAGTAATGGTCATAGATCTATGACCAATTCTTCGAGTCCTGCAGAAGGTCACTAGTTGACATATTTCTTGTAGTGCATGGCAGATCGAAGGTGCAAACAGGACAAAAACCATAAGCAAGACAAGAAATCAAAGTAAGCGTGGCGATCTATTTTCTTGCTGCGATAAATAAGTTGAGAAGATCGAAAAATTACCGCCTCGGTGCGGCGCCGTGTCTTGTCTGCTTGAGAATTTGGGTGCTGCGGTGCGATTTTCGGCGGCGTGGAGCGAATCTAGGAGGGTGGCGGTGGCGGTAGGTCTGATGGGCGAAGACGATCGTAGGGCCCGGTGCGGCAAAAGGTGGACGGCAGAGGATGAAGCGAAGGGCGGGATGCAGGATCGGTCGAAGCGTGGATGAAGTGGTCGATCTCTTGTAATGGGCGGCGTGGGGTATCAGCTCCGGCATGGTGGAGGAGGGCGACGGTGGATGGGGTGGCGGGCGGCGGGACGGAGGAGGTGGGGTGAAGAGGTGTTTTGGCTCCCACGATCTGAATGGGAAAAGGGAGGTGAGAGGAAGAACCATGTATTGGTGCTTTGTCTCAAATCTGAGAAATTTACAAACTTAGCCCAGGTTTCAAATTTCTACTCCACAACAACATTAGTCGGTTGGGGATAGGGCGGTAATCTAGCATACTGAATATTTGCGGAGAGTTTGTTTTTGGCGCCCAAGTGTATGAATATGAATTGGGGAGGAGTTGATTTGACCAAGGACACCTTGTGTTTTGGCGCCCGTGTATGAATCCGAGTGAGGCGGGTTACGTCACGTTTGGGTGAAATTACAAACCTTCCCTATCGAAACCTATAGAAATCCGGTGATAGGCTTTGCGTGGCGGGATAAGCGTAGTGATTTCCATCTCGAGATTTTGGTTTGGGGATTCTTTGCGACTTTCCCGCCGTCCAAATTTTGCAGACACTAGTAGAAAAAGGGCCTATTGTCGGTTGGTAAGGGCCTTTAGTCGATTGGTGAACCGGGACTAAAGGGTGAATAATGCCTCCCCTTTAGTCGGTTCAATCGAGCCGGGACTAAAACATGACCGAATGGAGCTCCACCTTTAGTCCGGTTGGTGTTACCAACGGGACTAAAAATTATAATTTTTTGAAATTTTTTGATTTTTTTGATTTTCAAGTTTCGAATTATTTTAACCTCTAATCTCTAATCAGCACCCTCATCCTTGCTCAATTTATCCTCTAATCTCTAATCACCCTCATCATTCAAATCATCTAACTTCCGACGGTCACCCATCCTCCCTCCCCACTGAGGCAGCTTAACTTCCGGGTTCTATTCTCCCTCGTTTCCAAATGCACTTGTTATTTTCCGACAATAGTAAGATGTCAATCCTATTAACCCTCGAATTTTGCTTGAGCATGAAGTGACACATTTCCTTTGTTTGAGTTTGAAACTATTGTTTTAAAAACAATAATTATTTAGAAAACAATAGTTATTTTAAATAATTAGTTTGTTTTTGACCATTGTTTGACCACAATTTGACGTTGACCTAAATTCAAAATA